>BMAO01025542.1:0-57947 GCA_019973975.1 Trichonephila clavata | reverse complement strand
GGAATGCTCTTGGCATTTTGTTACACAAACTATCATTGTTAAAGTTTAATGAAATTATCTGCAGCGCATTTCATATTCTACACTGTTAATTTATATATATTAATTTTGTATTCAC
Organism: Trichonephila clavata; assembly: GCA_019973975.1. Classification (NCBI taxonomy): domain Eukaryota; kingdom Metazoa; phylum Arthropoda; class Arachnida; order Araneae; family Nephilidae; genus Trichonephila; species Trichonephila clavata. The sequence goes on along the minus strand of BMAO01025542.1, from coordinate 57,832 downwards.
TAACGTAGAGAAATATTTTGTGCACCTAAATACTTTATTTTGAACGGTATTAAAACGTTTATAGCTTTGTGAGAAATCCTCTGTATTCTGTACGAATTAGCAATCTAAAACTTAGAAGCTGTTCTGGCATAAAATTAGATTTTAAAGTCAAATCTGTTTCTTCTCCTTCGTTGTATAGGTGTTTTTTTTCCACAAATGAAAAAAAGGTGCATTTTTTATAAGAAAATTATTTACAAATTGTATTAACGAGTATAAAATTATTTCTTGGAATCCAGAATTTTAAACAGTAGAATATTCACTATCTCATGGCCAGTACATATAAAGAAAAATGTTTTTATATTATTTTATTACATTATGGTAAAGTTGAAAAGTATTACAAAAATGTTACTATATATGTATAAATAAAATTTTCAATTTTAATAACTGGGATGAGTTTTAAATACTTGTGGGTTATACAAACATCATATAGAACGTGAATCCATTTCGCATATACTTTTATAATTTTCTTTTCGATTTTTTTTACTGTGACTCATGGAATCCTAGGGTTCCGTGGAACACAGTTTGAAGACCATTGGTCTAAATATTTGTAGTAAACGAACCTTCTTGAGAGAAAACCATACCACAAAATGAGTCACTTTAAAAAAAACACCATTTTTGTTGTTTTTAAAATTTCTTCACGCATCTATTTTCAGTTGTACATTAACTCAAAAGAAAAGAGAGAAAGAAAAAAGATATGAAACAGGGAAAAATAAATAAACCACCAATTTTTCCTCCTGTTTTTTGTGTCCCCTGCACACAAATTGTCTTCAAAACTGTAATCCTAATCGACATGGAGGAAAAATCCTCAGTATTTTATACTGACTAAGTAAAAAACGAAAAAACCCAAACAAAACTCGTTTGATCAGAACTTTCCTTGACCCCTCCTCTCCCCTCCGTACCATCAGACAGCCGGACAGTTGAAGCACGTGCTTCTAAAAAAACCCGTTTCTTTAATTGCAATTAGGTCAATTGCTGAATGACCGGGGTGTCTAAAGCCCATAATTAAAAGATAGTATTCCTCCCTTCTTTCTACTTAATTCATTGATTTTGACACTCCCCCTGTCTTGACCATTGACCATGGGTTTTTTTATGAGAGAAATGAGTGTCAGTGGGGAACATGACTGTCCCGAAATGCCCCCAGGATTGATTCGGTTCTTATTTTTACCTACTGTAGAACTTGCAAAACAAAATATGACATGAAAGCAGTTCTGCATTTGAAATGAAATGGTCGTTATAAATTAGGATTAAAACCATTTGGTGAATGATGTATTGAGACAAGAATTGGGCCTGTATAAATGTAAAATGTTTAAACTTTGATTTGTTTATGAGCAGGAAATCGAGCGTGTTACGTGCTTTAAAATTTAAATAAGGAAACTCAAAATCAGAACCACATTTGTGTAAATAATGGCAACATCGCGGCTGATATTGCTTAATAGAAGCTTGTATCAACGATTACATATAATCTTATTTTTTTAAAACTAAAATATAACCAAGGAAAACATTATGAGAAGGGAAACCAACCAGGTAAAAAAAAAGGTATAAAACTTTTAAGAAATTTTAAGAAATTTTAAGAAATTGAAAGGTGATTGACTATGTAAGGATCCGGGTTTTTGAAAAAGCCCATAAATAGTGTTGGTTGAACTAGAATATACATATTAAATTGTTTTGAGAATATTATAACAATATAAAACTGTTTAAATGCAATTATTTGGTAAGAAATGAAAAAAATACGACATACATTAAAATATTCTTCTTTTATTAAAAATGATTCTATAGTATATTTTGTCTATATATTACCGTTAAAGTGTATATAATTCAGTTATTTCATAGAATAACTAGGTATTTCATGAAACAACTAGCTAAGTCAGTTAAAGTATATAATAGATGAAAAATTTCATACTTTACCTAGTTATTCTGAGAAATTACACGGTATTCTATGCAATAACTAAGGATAGACCGTTAAAATGAAAAATAAACGATTTCAAAGGTATTTTATAAAATAATTGATCTTAAATAGCTAAAATCTCTCAAAAAATATATTTTATCACTTTTGTGGATGAAAAATTGATAAATAATAAGGGAAAGCAGAGGATATAATTTATTATTGCTCATATTGCTAACAATTATTAAACAGAAAGGTAAAAAAAGTTGCAAAAATAGATTATATTTAATTTTATTATCAACGAAAATACATACAGGGAAGAAAAGCTGTTGCTGCAAAAAACATTGTGTAAACTTTCTAAAGCAAAAAATATAAGAGAATATTAACTTAAATTTCATGAGATACTTTATTTTACTTTTCATTATTTATTAGAGCAAGGATTGCTGTGATGACACTTTGGATTGCACCACTTATTATATTTGAAACAAATACACTTTTTACTACTACACATTTTTTTTACACGAGTACTTTTTAAATCCTTGTCCAGTATCGCAACTTTGAGCTTTTGCAACAGATCGAAGCTTTGTGTCAATATTTAGGAACTTCTTCAATGGAAATTAATTCTCGCCGACACATACTGAACTGATATCTAGAGTACTCTTCTTTTATTCAGCATTCTCTTGTTCCTAAACGGAAAAATCTTTCCCAAAGCAGCTAGAACCGGTTCAAAGAACTTTCGAGTGCCATTATTCATACATTAATGATCAAATAACCGTTATACTATAGAATACCTACACTCATGTCCCTAAATAAAGGATAATTCAGAATCACACAGAAATTGAACTCTAAAATAAAAATTTCACCTGTAGAAATTATCACACACATCTTAAAGAAGAATATGCAAATTACAGGAAACCACCAGATGGCGCGGATAGTACGTCACAATGATGAGAGTGTAAGAGAGGGGTATATAAGGAATGGTGGCGAAGAAGTAAAATTGTTCACAAGCGCTTTAAAAGCCTAAACCGCATAGTTATGGCACAAAGGAAGCATTTGGATGATTTTTACGTGGTAGAATTATCGGACGACTGGAATGTGGACGTATCCAGCTGGAAGTATCCGAGGAACTTGGAATCGTCCAGAGTGTCATCCCCGGGCTTTGGCAACGATTCCAAGATGATGGTAATGTGAGTAGATGTTACAGCACAGGTCGCCCCCGAGATACAACGCCGAATGAGGACCGGTATTTGGCAGTTACTGCCAAAAGAAACAGACGGAGCACAGCATCAGACCTATCTCGTCAGCTCTCTTCAGCTACCTGTACGACAGTTTCAACGCAGACCATGTACAGACGCTCAGGACACATTGGTCTATATGCTCGTAGACCTGTCAGATGTGATGCCCTTACCGCAACTCACTGTCGCCTGCGATTAACCTGGAGTAGAGAGTATGAATTGTGGACACCGCAACAGTGGTCTTGTGTGATGTTTTCCGATGAGTCCAGGTTTAGTTTGCAGTCTGATTCTCGCCGGACTTTCATATGGAGAGCGCCAGGTATCCGTTACCACCATTGAACAACACCGTTACGGTGATGCAGGATGGCTCGTTTGGGGAGGAATTATTCTTGGTGTCAGAACTGACCTGCATGTTCAGAGTGTAACGATGACAGGCCACATCTATCGGGATGTCATTCTGGAACAACATGTACGTTTGTTTCGGGGCGCCATGGTGCTGAATTTCTGTTGATGGATAGCAACGCCCGTCCTCACCGTGCAAACATTGTATACGAATGCCTTCAATCGGAGGATATCACCCATATGGATTGGCCAGCATACTTACCGGACTTGAATCCAATAGAGCATGTGTGGGAAATGCTTGGCCGACGAATTGCAGTCCGTCAACTCCCTCCCACCTGTCTACCGGAACTTCGGAGGGCATTGCTTGATGAGTGGTGTAATATTCCCCAAGATCAGATTGATAATTTGATACTCAGCATGCGTAGGCGTTGTATGGCCTGTATTGCATCGTCCGGGAGACACACTCCGTATTAACCATCATACTAACCATGTTATACTGTTTTTTGTAAATAGGTTCTTTTTTGAAATTTTCTCCATGGAGTAAAAATCGCAATTTTTACTAATTATGTTAAACATATAGCATCATTTTTGCTCTTTACCTTTTGTTTAATGAACAGACTTTACAAATAAGTCAAATTTGTTTTGCTTCTGTCTCTTTCTTTGCCTGAACTTCATTATCCTTAATTTATGGAGATGAGTGTAGTAACGATTCCAATCGTCTTGAAACAACAAATATTCTTTTGATATTTTTCGCTTGGAAAATATGAGGTTAAATTAAAAGTTACTTTCACTCATTTAAAATGGTCGCTACTCCACTGTTAATGGTTATCACTAACCAATAAACTACAAAAAGAAAAAAGTTATCTCGCAATTCGCGTTCACCAACATGACATCGATAGCAAAATTTTAAAAAAATTAATTGCTTGATTGATAGAATGTTTTGCTAAAATTTTAAGGCATTGTTTTTTAATAATTGAATTTCTTATTGCAGGCCAAAAACTGGGCCTGTCAGAAAGGTCAGGTGGGTCACATACGATCCGCTGGCCGTAGTTTGAGTATAGCTGGGTTAAGGCGGGGGACACGAAACAGAATAGGGTCTCCCCGCGCTGGTTCGAATCCTGTCGGCTGCGTTTCATTACCTTTTTCATAGGATGGAGGATTTTGTTAATGTATTGCATAATACATTTCAAAATATTCTATTAAGAGTGTGTTAAATCGTAGAATTCAATAATTTTATATACTTTAACTGACATCTAGTTATTTCATGAAATACGTAGTTATTCTATGAAATAACGGAATTCACACATTTTAACGGTAATATATGTTAATACCTTTAAAGTGTGAAATCCGTAGATATGACTTCCATACCGGGGTTGATTGAGATTTTTGAAATATATTATTTAGAAGTGGATTTACTCATGTTTTATTATATCAGAGCAGAGAAATTGTAACGAACAACATCTGTTATTACTTCAATTGATCGTAACTTTGAAAACAATGCGAATTTTTCAAAATTCTTAGTTCAATCTGGGTATAGAAGTCCTGTCTGTAAATAGGCGAAATATTATAATGAAAGTTTGTTTTGAAAATATGTCCTTCTTTCTTCATTTTTTGCCAAAAAAATGCATTTGAATAATTTTTCTTGTAATAACATTCTTAAAGCAATTTTATATGTGTATTTTAATTCAACACACAATAAATTATTTTAAGAAAATAGCCATTTACGTTCTTTTAAATTTACGGAACCGAACGTTGACAGTCACCTTAATCACAAAATCTTTTGAAAAATTGTGAAAAATAATCATAAAATAAAAAATAAAAACTCTTCAAAAAATTATCATTTTTCAAAATATGAAAATTCTGTGTTTTTGGTAGGGGTACAAAAAACATCTCCCGCCTAACAAAATTGAGAATTCCATCAAAGTTATTCTTAAGAAACTTGTTGAATTTTTTTTGAAGGATTTTTTACTCACCTTTCGAGATATTTATTATGAATTTCGAAATGACAACACATTTAATTAAAATAACAAAAACATAGTAAACACCTTTATAATTTGTTATAAAACTGAAATTAAAATTATAAAAGTGGTGTCAGTAGAAAATGAGTGAGAAGAAAAAGTAAATTTTCAATGATTGGTATGATAACTAACCAAAATCAGTAGAACTATTTAGTCTAAATAATAAATTAAATGCAGTAACATTTTGTTCAATTATCACATCGCAAGTGTTTATTTTATTTACAAACTTTCTTGTATTCGAAATATTATACAAGAAAATTTTTAAAGCAACTATTAATCAATTAGATTTTTTTTCCATTTTTCTGTTTACAATATCTAGTTAATCATTATTGTACGACTTTTAAAGGAAGTCAGTTTTTTAAGTTATATTTTGTAATTAAAAACAAGTAATTAAAAAAATAAGTCAATTCCTACTTAGGTCAACAAAGAAATTTTTTATTTTAATTGCTTTTTATTAAATAGTTACAATTAATATAAATACGTATACACATACGACAGAATCACTGTATTAAGTGACAAAAAAGAAAGCGAAATTTTCAATTTTCCTTTTTATGTATGGTGTTGGACTATTTTTTGTTTGTTATACTATTTATTCATTAATTAAATTTAATTATTCTAATAAAATAGTATAGTGCAAAAGAAATCACATTCTCAGCAATTAGGCCATCCCAGGTGGGATTCGAACCCACGACCTTTGGATTAGATGTCCAACGCGCTAAAGGAACATAACGAATGATTTTCCTTTCTATATATGTTGCTGTACTATTATTCTTATTTGTTACCATTTATTCATTTTTTAAAATTTAATTAATGAATTAATATTTGAAAAAACTGTATTAACATCGTCATTACTACAAGATTAAAAAATGTATTTGGACGTGAATGGGTGAATAAAAAGTATTTGAACGTGATATATATATATATCGGGAAAGAGTGAACTATAATTGTAAAAACTGAAAAAATTTACAAAACCTTTCAAAAATTTGCTATGCAATTTCCTTAAAAATCCAAAAAACGTATGTACTACGGAAATTCGTTTGTAATAAATAGTTTATTTCAAAGCACAAATAAACCTTTTGTTTGAGAAATAAATATCCTCATTTAAATTTAAATTAGATTTTTCAAGTAAATTTTCTAAAATTTTTCCGATTGCAAAAGAAAAATTTAAATAAAAAGATCTTTAATAGAAAAATGGAATTTTTTTATGTGTGTTTCAATAAAACCCCGAACCAATTTACTGAAGGATTAATTGAAATAATAAAGTTCATATATCACTTCATAAAACATTCAATTAAAAAAGTGTTACTCTGCAGTTCACACCCTCAACTTAATAAACCACTCCATCACTTAATTTATGTAAATAATGATTATTTTTCATTAGGTCGCGTTGATTCAATAACCGCGAATCAAATTGAATGTGAATCTTTACCGGGAATTGAGTGCCAAAACACTTTTCTTTGATTGACACGATGACCCGACGCTTTTTATTTTAATTTTTATGTTTGGCATAGATTGGGGCAAGGTAATTTGCTGGAAAAGAGGTGGAAAATCCATTAAAGTGAAGAATAGACTAAAAAAAATAGTGTGAATACTTCATTGTAAGAATAATTTTAGAGTATTGTCTCTTCCTCTCTCTACTACAAAGGATTCAATTTGTATAAAAATGCTTTAAAAATGATTCAATGTTTATTTTTTGTTTGAGTAAAATAAACTGACCTCTCTCTCTTTAATGTCAACTGAATTAATTATTACTTTAAACTTTATTATATAAATTAGTTAGAAACTGGCTGATTACATTCGGAACCGTGATTTTGAAAAAAGCGTATAAATGAATTACTTTTTTGATATTTAATATCAGTTGAATTTGAATATATTTATAAAATTGTTTTAAGAATATTATTACAAGGAAAAAAAATTAAATGCAATTATCTGCCAAAAAAATATGGTTAAAAAAAATTAAAAAACACGATTTATGATTAATCGAACTGAAAAGTAAAAAAATAATTCTTAATATAAGAATAAAATAATAAACAAGAAAATTAATGTCATTGTGATAAAAGCTTGAGGTGCTCTATATACGTTGTTGTAATTTCTTACTAGTTCTATTCCGAAATACTGAGTTAGTGTAAAAATGTAGTACAAACCACTTAACATTTTTACCGCAATGACATTAATTTTCTCGTTTATCATTTTATTCTTATGTTGAGAATTATTTTTTTACTTTTTAGCTCGATTTACCATAAAAGCGTGTTTTTTAGTTTTTTTTAAACTATAATTTATTTTTTTATTTTTTAGTTCGATCTGCAATAAAAGGATAACTTTTTATTAATTTTTGAAACTATCATTTATTTATTGATGAATTAATCTTAAATGCGTCGTTTTTTAGAATTTGGAGTTCCCATTGGCATCCTATCAGTGCGTCGATACGGCCTGGTTTATAAAATGTAGGATCAGCAAACTGAAGGAAATCTGGAAGAGCTAAGTTTATAATATTTTATGCTGAAGAAAGTGTGAAATCAATGATATTTTTCACTAAATAAAGAGCTCAAAGTTCTCTCTAAAAACTTGCATCAGCAATAGACATATAAAGTGTCCGTTTTAAATCGAAGGGTTTGTGAGAAAATATTTAATTCGGTGAGAAAAAGAGAGACCCCGGAATCAATTCTCAGCTGTTTTGGTAAAATGAAGCATCGAATGATGTTTCATTCCACAGATCCGAAAAGAGAATTTAGAAAAAGACTTTATGTCTAAGTTTAGCAGTTAGTACATAAATTATTTTTTCACATGTTCAAATTTTTTTTTGTTTTGTTTTCCTTTTTAGAAGAACTAGATAATTGCTGATGTAATGGTAAGAAGTTGCTGACTCACCCTCCCATTTTTCACATACTAAAGACACTTTTAGGGCTGTAACTTAATCTTTTAGTCGACAAATCTGGAAATTATATCTGGAATTAGTCAACAAATCTGGAAATTATGTCTGGAATTAGTCAACAAATCTGGAAAGGGTTTATGGAATTAGTCACCAAATCTAGAAAATGTTATTTCTGATGATCCTGATCAGAACAATGGAACAAAATTATGAAATTATTATATTGTCATCGGTCCTTGACAATTGTGCAAAATTTCGAATTCATCTGATATTTTAAAGTGGATAAAAATCGAGTTCAAAGATACCGTTACATACAAGTGAAACTTATAAAAGCGTGCTAAGAAAAAGAAGAAAGAATGACATATTTTCAAAACCTTCCCCTTTTATGAAAAATGCTTCTATAATAATAAAAAGCTAGAAATATTTTTCAGACGTTGTACTAGGAATTAAAAAAAATTTGTTTTCAGAGTTACGATTAATTGAAATGAAAACCGGCGTTTTTTATACAAGTTTCTCTATTCTGATTTATTAAAATATGAATAAATCCACTTCTAAATAATATGCAACCAACTTTTTTTTACACGATTTTGAAATATCACGGTACACGAATTTAATGAACTTTTTCTTTACACAAATTTTTTGTTCTAACACAAATTCCAAAAAAACTGAGGATTCATGCCCTTTGGATGCGGACGATTTGATCGAATTTATGACAGTTATGATCATGAAGAAGTCGATTTGGACAAAGTCGAAGGTGAAATTGAGCTAATAACAGCTGATTTAATTCTCGGGGGCTTGAAATTTTCTCCAAATAGGGAACACCATTGTCTTACTCATTATCCTGACATAGAATGTGCATTAAAATGTCAACGCAATCGTAAGTTTTTTGTAGCAGGATGTCAAGAATAATATAAGCAACTTTAAAAACAAGTAATATAAAAAAACTTTTTAAGTCAATTCCTACTTTGAATGGATGAATAGAAAGTATTTTATTAACGATTGAAAATTTGTACAAGATGGATATATATATATAGGGAGAGAGTCACCTAATAGCAGGAATTGAAAAAAGAGCATGATTTGTTTGCATTGTTGTAACAATGCACACTCGGTTTGGCTAGGTGGCTGAAAAACCGGTTTTCGACACCAACTTTTGACATTGTTTTAACAGTTATATTGTTACAACAATGCAGACGAATCTAAGTTGGCGCCAAGAACCGGTATATATAATTCATTTAATTTAATTAATGAATTTTAGGGCCGTGGGTAGCCTAGTGGTTAGAACATCGGATTCCAGACCGGAGGGCCTGGTTTGATGCCCGATGCCACCAAATGCCCTCCAAGTACACACGGATTGCGTGCTCGTTAAATCAGTGGGTCCGAAAGTTTTGTGGGTGGTCGTAGCAGAAACCACGAGTGCAGGGGGCTGGAGAATATTTCCCTCCCCTCCAGTTCCATGCCTAAATTGTGGAGGTGGAGATAGGTTGTGTTGCCATCTATCGTTAAGAAGTCTAACCTATCTCACAGGCTCTGGCAACTTTCACGACAACAACAATGAATTAATATTTTAAAAAACTGCATTAACATCAAATGTCATCCCTTACAAGTTAAAAAAAATTTGAACTTTAGTGGATGAATAAAAAGTATTATATTAACGATTGAAAATTTGAACAATAATATATATATATATATATATATATATATATATATATATATATAGGGAGAGAGTACGCTAATTGTAGGAATTGAAAAAAGAAACACAGTCGCTAATAACAGATTTTGTAACAAAAAATAAATAAATAAATAAAAGACCGATTATAACGAAAAAAATTCTTCATTTGAATCAAAACCGACATTTGCACTAGACATATTTGATCGGATAGCATACTTGATCCCGTAATGAATGTTCACGCTTGTAATCAAGTAGCAATGTGAATAGTTGTTCGTAGTTTTATTTCTAATTTCAATTTGAATTTTTATATGTTTTATGAACATTATAAACTAAACTTTTACTGTGTACACTGATTTTAATTCTCTCATCTCCCATCAGTTGATTTTGGAATTCAGTGACGAGTACATCGCAGTGTGAGTAAAATTCAGTGAGTTTATTTCGCGCTTTTTTTTCCTATTTTTGAACGTTTTATGAGCACAAGCATGGGGAAAGAAACTTCTAGTTCGCTTAAAATGTGGCTGTTGATCAAAAACTGAAAACAAAAACGGAAACATTTAAAAATTTTGATATTGCTAAATTTTGCGTTGAATTTCATGAAATTCTAGTGAATATTTTTGTTTTACTGTTTTTTTTTTATGAAATAGTGCGTATACACATATCTATACAAATAAAATGTACTCTAACAAATTTAATTTTGTTGGATGTATTTTTTCTCCTTTTTTTGCAATACCCTTTAACACGAAAAAATATATCAGTCTCCCTGAGTTTCGTGTTAAACGATTTTCACTGCATATTGTTTTATAAATAAAAAAAAATAAAGTTTTTTAAAAAGCACGAAGTTTTTATATGGTATAAAATAAATCAATCGCCAGATTATTTGACTTCTTTTGAGTATCACACCAAGTGACTTTTTTAGGCGTAACTTATCAGATCTTAAACTGATTAGTTTTACTTATATATTTAAGAAATCTGTATTATTACACCATTATTATAATGCATGGTTTCAAAAATTGATTAAATAATGCAAAAAATTAAACGTGAAATTGATTAAAAATTTGTTAAACAAAAACCATTAACAGATTGCTACATTTTAATACCGGTATGCCACACCCATAAATGATTTTCAGAAATAAAAATAAAGAATCTCTTGATTCTTAAGGAAAATCCTGCTTATCATCATAGTATACATATTTTTTTACTAAACATGAAAAATGACACATCTGATGGACTTGATTTTTTTTTACCTTAAACGCATTAAAAACTCATTACCATTCTCAAAATAATCTTGAAAACGAAAGAAAACACCCGCCTTGAACTGGATTTTTTTCCAAGGAGAAAAAATATATCAAGTTCATGGTTTTGTCAAGAAATAATTTTTCGACCTTATCGAATGAAGGTCTTTTAAATAGATCGAAATGTGACAGAGAATAATTTCCAATAAACAACTGATCGGGTGATTGAAAAGTGATAGATTTGTATAAAGCCTGTAGAATTATTTGTTTGTTTTAATGCTCTATTAAAAGAGTACCAGGAGATGGTCGAAGGAGCCATGCCAAAAATAATATTCTTTGTTTATAGGACATATATCTTTAAAAATTTCCGGTAGAGCCTAGATTTTTTGGTCATCTTAATAAAGATATTTTAATCATTTTGTAGAAATACACAAAAATTCATTACACGTTGTGCATTTTGAGGGAGGATTTGATTGAATGTTTTTTAAAGTACTGCATCCTGGGGTATGAAATGCTAAACATGAACTACTGCACCTTGAGTCTTGTTCAGCCTCTTGATAATCATTTTAAGAATCTAACGAAAATTCCAGCAAATTATTTTCTGGGAACTCTTCATCGGAAAAATCATCTGCTAGTACATCACTTATTTCAGATGGTAGGTTCTGTAATAAATCCAAAGCCTCTTGAATTCTCAGCTTCTTTTTTTCAGACTTTCTAAGAAAAGGAAATAATAATAATAATATTAATAATAATACTCAAATTCTTGTTAAATCTTAGTTACACATAAAGAAATTAAAATGCTGTTAATGTTTGAAATAAGTATATATAGATATTTCCTTTAATTGTGTGGAGAAAAACAAGCTTAGATTTAAAGTTCAAATTTTTTTAAAACGATAAAATAAAACAATAAAAAAAGCAAAATAAATAAGTTAAGCGAAAAAGAAATGCCAAGAAAAGCGTAAGTCTATTACACAGTAGTGATGACTCTTCAGCACAACAAAAAACAACAATAAGCCACCTGGCAGGAAAAAAAATCTTAAGGTATCCGACTACCCTAAAATTGTGAATTTTGCCAAAAATTGACAAAATTTTTTATGATTTTATTTTATGGGCCATCTTATTATCCTTATAAAAATACCAAGTATATCATTTTCCGTTCACTAGAACAAAAACTACAAGTGTTTTAGTAAAAGCAGATGCCATTACTTTAACCAAGATATGTCATATTTTAAAACGCGTTTTACTCGAAATGTGACTTTTTGAAAATAATCAAACGGGGTCAGCGATTGCTAAAAAAGTTTTGAGCATAATGAACTGAAATTTTTTCTGTAAGTTCCGTATCATAGTAGAATTGTTTTAATTTTCAAATTTATCGATCATTGATTGATTACAAAATCTACAGTCCCTTATGAGAATATAATCACTGTTTTTCAAATAATTTCATATAATAACAGAGATAAAGTGCTCTAGTGTTTGTAAAAAATAAAATATCTTTTATCTTGAAGGTTATTTCAAAATTGAATAACATAGCAACACATTAGATCGAAAAAATTGAAAATTTGTTCATAAACCTGTAGTACAGAATGGACCGCGTTTATACTATTTTTTGTCAATATTTACCTATTTTTTTCCCCTTTTAGCAATAATAATTTCTTTTTCTCTTCTTAATTTTAGCACATTTTTCTTAAAATGCACTAAACAAATCTAAAAATAACAAACAAAAATCCACACATCTTCTTTTTTTTTAAAAAAAAGTGTTCGCACAACCAGTCGGATACCTTAAGTTCTTGCACCATGATCCATTGTGCTCTCGGTACTTAAAAGTACCACAAAGTTATTCAACTGCAAAATTAATTATATACACCAGGGGTGGTGAACCTTTTTGAAACAACGTGCTATTTTTTTACAGAAATACTTAATGAGATACAGAAGTGCCACCAAACAATTTTGACTTGTGATTATTGGGAAAATAAACTAAATATTAACAACTCAAAACTATTTACTACGAAAAAATACATTTTGCATTGTAAGGAATTAAATGTATTTGTTATACGTGTAACTCAAATTAAAGTAACATTAGTATGACTTCTGTTGTTGCAGATTAGATGACAAATTGGGATTGTAGATGTTACTTTTAGCACAGAATGCATGCTGAGTTGGAGTCATCTGCCAAAATATTTAATGAGGTTTGGACCTGCCACCAAACAATTTTGACTTACGATTTTGGGGAAATAATAAAACTACATACAACAACTCAAAACACTTTATTTGCTACGAAAAAAATACATTTTGCATAGTAAAGCATTGAATGTTTTTGTAATACGTGTAATTTAAATTAAAGTAACATAAGTGTGACTTCTTTGTGGCAGATTAGATGACAAATAACTAATACTAGGATTGTAAAATGTTACTTTTAGCAGAATGCATGCTGAGTTGGAGTCATTTGTTAAACCTTTTCTAAGAGAGTCTTTAATGTTATTCATCTCTGAAAATAATGACTCACAGGCATAGTTAGATGAAAATAGGGTTAAAGTAGCATGAAACAGCTTCTTCAAACAGTTAAATGTGTGTGGAATTGAATTCCATGTGTTTCCAAAATTTCGTTACTCGCATTTTTACTTACATTACTTGTTAATCTTTTTGTTTCAATCAATTCCAACTTTTTTCTTGTTTCAATAAGCTTTTGAATCTATATTAAACTAGACTGGAAATCAATCAGTTGCATCAAATCCTTCAATTTCCAGCCAATCGCATTGGGGCAAGTTCAGTTTACCAAATGAAGTCACACCACTGCATAATAAACTTGACCATTTCCCATAATTCTTTGAACTGAGAAAATCTCGCTGAAAACTCCTTGATTGACGAATCAATTACGGACATATTTTGAACTAAAATGCAAACAATTTTGTTTCGTGGCGTGCCCAAAATATTGTGTCGCGCGCCATTAATGGCACGCGTGCCATTGGTTCGTCCTTCCTGATATATACAGTTCAAATCGTTTTCTAAGTTCTTCATTAACATACAAATAAAAAAAGACACATTTTGATATTAACTACTTTTTCGGAACAAAAATGACAATATTCGCAATCTGATCAAAATGTCCGCTGAAAACGCAACTTCTGCTATAAAACTATATCCGCCTTCCCCACTAAAATACTCACCATAGAACCCGTGCTGCCATGTATCCTCGAAGAGTGCAATTAAAAGAGTGTTCCTGCAAAATATCGTCAGAATATTCCTAAAAATTGTTCTTCTATGCAATTTTAAAGTGAATGATTCTTATAAGTATCGTCGGTAGATAAAGGGTTAAATCGTAGAATTCAATAACTTTATATACTTTAACTGACTTGTCTAGTTATTCTATGAAATAACGGATATCGCACTTTAAAGGTTGCATACACGTAAAAATCGTACCACGTTCCCTTAAACTGAAATTACGGTTTGAAGCATCTGAAAGTTGTTGGCCTTTTTCATTCAACGTGATATTATTTTAAGGCAAATTATAATGTGTCAAATAGAACTGATAGTATCAAGATGTTGTGTCATATAATTTAATACCAATTTATAGATGATATAATAATTGTAATGATGAACCTTATATTATAAAAAGCATAATGAAAAAAGAGGATTAACACACACACACACACAAAGTGACGTTTAAACTATTTTTTACTACAATAGGAAGATGATAACCGTCTCAGAAATATCGGAAATCTCTCAAAATATCAGATGATAGTTTTTATTTTTTATCCTCAATTATTTTACATCTCTCCATGTCTTAAATTTTTGAAATTCCGTGTTGTTTTTACTATTAAATATATAACAGAACCCTAACAAAAAATATTTTAATCTAAATTATTTTACGTAATTATATAAATGCATATTTTTAAAGCCATCAAGATTTTAAAATCACTTTAGGTTTTATTAATTATTTTAAGTACGTTTTCGGTGAGGAAATTTTATTTACCATAACAAATGCCTGCAAAAGGCCTACTTGTGAAGTTGTATTTGATATATAGCTGCTTCTCATAGTGCGCTGTTAATGAGCTTTTACTGCTTCCATCATTTATAAAAGGAATTGAAAATAATGTTAGATACAGAATTAATAATTTTCTTGCCTTTAATGTTTGTTTGTTTTTAATCTCTTCTAACACTACTAAACTATCAATCTTCATAAATTTTTTCAATACAGCAGGGAAAAAAACCGAAAAGGTATTTTTAAGTACGCCAAAAATAACGAATCGTATACCTTAAAATAAATAATTGTTTGACCAGAGGCCTAACGCTTCATTGAGACCATTTAAACTTAAATTCAATCGAGCGCAAATGCATTGTTTATTTTCTTAAATAATCCATTCAAAGCTCTATATTTAAGTTGCATTTTATCATTCGAATGCGCACAAAAGCACGCTTCACGTATAATTTACTTTCACCACTTCGAAATCGTTGCCATTTTAGCGAAATAAAAACAAAGAAATTCTTAGAATAATGTTTCCTTTTACGACTCCACTCGCATTTCAATGAAAAACAATAAAAAGAAGTATTCGAAAAACAAAGAATAGGAGCTCTGATTTCTCTAGATGATAGAAAGTTATATTAGAATTCACTTTCAAAATTCTGGTTAGTCGAGTTTTCCACGTTTCGTCATATCTATATAAGTGAAATGTATAGCGAAAGGACAATGAAGAAAAAAAAAGAACGTTTACAAGAAACAATGTCGTCATTGTTCAGTTATTTAATGTCAAAGAAAAATCAAAGGGAAAGACAAGTAGAGGGTGAAATAAGTGGAAATGGGGAGGATTATTACAGAGTTATAAATTGAAAAGTGGGAAATTGTTTTAGTAGGGTGTTTTTAATTATTATTCAAATCACACTGTTTCGAAAAGATTTATAGATACATATCATGAAAGTTGTTTAAAATTTTATTATGTTGGTAAGTAGATTTTTTTTATTGCAAAAGGGATTTAAATTAAGAAATTATGTCACTGTATTGCAATTTATGGAATAAGAATCCATGAAATATATGTAATTAATAACCTTTAAATCCTCACGAAGAAAAGTTTCGAAAATTTCAAAAAAGTATAAAGTATGTAAAAATTTAAGAATTTTAGTTAATAATAATTTATTTAACTTAATATTAGATTTATATGTGATTTAATTTTAAGGTACCCGAACACGTTGAAAATGACCAAATTCATTCAAGACAGATATTTTTGTTTTTTATTTTATTGAATAGAGCTATATTTTGACTTTTCGAAACATACTTTGTTTTGTTTCTACAGCATCTAGAGGCCAAGTTACAATCAATTTTATAAAGTTAGAAAAACCGGAAGTGGGTTTTTGATCTACCAGAATGGGCATTTAAATTGCTCAAAATCTATCATGGCGAGTCTGATAACTCAAAATATTACGAATATATTTCTATAAAACTTTTTGAACCTGATATCTATGTTATTTTCTAGAGAATGTACTAAAATATTTCTTATTGTATGAACAATTTTTGAGTTATGGCTTGTTATTTAAATAATGGTCTCATAAAAAATGTAACATTTCTTATAATGTTTACTCAATCAGCTCTAAAATTTTAAAATTTTAATAAAAAATTAAAATTTTATTACATTTTCTATATAAATGCATCTAATTTGTTTTAGTAATACTTTTACTAATATACTTTATTTATATACTTACTAATATACTTTTATATACTTTTTACTATATACTTACTAATATACTATATACTTTGTTTATTACTTTTTCTCTAACTGCTTTGAAGTTTTTGAAAAATATTGCTAAAATTTCAATTTTAATTGGGATTTTTGTAAAATTCTGGTATTTTATTTTAAATTTTGATAGTTAAATAGTAATATTTATTGGTATTGAGTCCTAAAAGAGCATTTATAATGTTTTAGTATGCTATTTTGTTAAAAAGTACTCCAAACGTGTTCGGATACCTTCATAGGATTTCTTTTCGGTCATTCTAGTTTCCAGAAAGGAAATCAAAATCAGAAATGATATCAAACTTAGATGATTACTAATGTTCTTTATTACTTTGTAGCCACTTTATGCAAATGGTTACCTTTTAAGAACGTAAAACAAAAGAAGATATTTCAAGCTTGGGAAACGATATACAGAGTGTCCCAGGATAATTGGGATAAAGTTTAAAGTGAGGTAGGGGACCTCACAAGGATTCAAATATGCATATCAACCCATGGTCGGAAATGTCTTTGTTCGGCGCTATCTGGCGTTATTCACAAGAGCATTTAAAAAAATAGATCTGCATTACCGCAGTCATTTGATCTGCCATCACCCGCAGAGGAGTATGGAACGTTTTACAAAGACCGAGTTGACATATATGCACCTGATTAACGGATTGGCTGAAGGAAATGCACGAGAAGCAGAAGGATTGTATTGAGAAAGGTACCCACAAAGAGAGATGCACCTCCCCCCCCGGGTGTTTGCTAATTTGCCACACAATTTGTGTGAATATGAATCATTACGAGTGCATGGAACAAAATGTACTTTAATACGACATTTTAATGTTCAAATCGTTTCAATCTCTCTAGGAGAGATTATTAAAAACAATATATATAATACCAAATTTTAGATTTTATTGTCTATGTTAGATTTATTGTTATTATACATGATATCTTCTGAGATATATACATTATCTTTATCGATATAGATTACCCAGGGCGAGAAGAGCATTGATCCAGCATCTCGATAAACGAGTTATTTTCATCACGGGACGAAATACAGAAATTGTCTTCTTCGTATAGTCAGTTTTGTTTCTCTTAAGAGAAGCGCTAAAAAGAGGCATCATTAAATTTATTAATGATTCGAGAAAAGTTTAATAAAAGAAAATACAAGTTTATATCATAAAAAACACAAAAATTTAAAATATTTTCATAATTATGAAAATTTAAAAAAAGTTTTTAATTCTTTCACATTAAAAAAAAATTAAATTTCTTACAGATTAATAAAACTTAATAATCAGTGCAGTTCCTTCGTGAAGTTTTCAGCTGAAAAAAAAAAGATTTCTTATAATAAAAGCAAAGCGTTTCTCTCTTTTTATCCGTAAGGGGAAAAATAATAAATGACAAAAGTAATCTTTTTTTCCTTTATTATTCTCATACTTTTTAATCCCAGATTTCAATCATATATCACTTTTATTTTTTCAGTTAATTTTGCTTTTAAAAATATTTATTAATATGAAATTGTTAAATTGTAAACCTGTAGTAAATTATTTGCACAGTATGAGGCCTAAAAGAAATACGAGATTTCAAATTTATAATTTAGACGTGTGCTTTATTAATGGTTGGAGGTCATTTCAAGAGGTCTTGGTATTTTGTCATCACAAATTAATGATGCTACAGGTCTCTTTTTATTGAAGTTTGGTAATGTGCTTCGTATCAAAATGAAAACAAACAAATAACAAATCTTACCTACTTAAGAAATTGGTACAAAATGAATTATTGGTATTCTAGGTTATGCATTTTACAATTATATTGTTGAACCCATAGCCTCTAGCGTCTACATGAATAATTGAGTATTCTAACATAATAGTTTTTGACGAAATTTTTGTAAACATAAATTAGGACGTTGAATGACCATGAAATACAGTTTTGCCTTATTTCAAAACTAAATATTAGTTTTCAAACAAAACTAAATATGCTTACACATACACGCATAAATAAATGATACGATAATCACATACTCAAAAACTCCGAAGCAATGAAAGAACATTTAGTAAAATGCTTCCATAGGAATATATACATATCGAAGTTGAAACACGAACGCACGGATATAAAGGGAGAGAGAGGGAGATAGAGAAGAGCAAGAGAGGGAGATAGAGAAGAGTAAGAGAGGGAGATAGAGAAGAGAAGAGAGGGAGATAGAGAAGAGAAGAGAGGGAGACAGAGAAGAGAAGGAGATAGAGAAGAGAGATAGAGAAGAGAGATAGATAGAGAAGAGAAGGAGATAGAGGGAGATAGATAAGAGAGAGAGGGAGAAAGAGAAAGAAGAGAAGGAGATAGAGAAGAGGGAGAAAAAAGAGATTGAAAAGAGAAAGAGAGAGGAGGGAGAGAGAAGAGAAAGAGAAGGATAGGGAGAGAGAAAGAGAGAGAAGGAGAAAAATAGAGAGAGAAAAGAGAAAGAGGAGAGGAAGAGAAAAAGAGAAAAAGGAGAGGAAAAGAGAAAGATAAGGAAGAGAAGAGAGAAAGAGGAGAGGAAGAGAAAAAAGAGGAGGAGAGGAAAAGAGAAAGAGAAGGAAGAGAATAGAGAAATAGGTAGAAAGAAAGATGAGAGAAAAAATAGAAAGAAAGAGAAGATATATATAGAGAGATAAATAAGAGAGAGACACAGAGGAAAGAAAGTGATAGAAAAGAGAGTGGATAAAAGAAAGAGAGATAAAACAGAGATAAAAATTCTGAATCCTACTTGGGATCCTTCAAATAAATAATGGAGGGGACGGAGATGCACTTTATTTGCAAGTGGACCATAAAAATCTTCATGACGTTTCGTGAGGAATTTAAGAGAATGAACTATCAACTCAGTTCCTTCTCGTCACTTGACAGTTGTTTAAAGTAACCAGGTAAAGTCATTATTAGCCATGGTGTCCTTCTAAGGCGACATTTACTCAAATTAAATCATCGAATCCATAGTTTTTAAATTACAATAAAGTTTTTTCTTCTGAATAGAGAGACTGTTTTAAAGCTATTTTAACAAAGCATTGACTTGTAATCGATGAATTCCGACTTTTATTTGATTTCCACATGAGATTGCCCCATGTAAAGTTTGTTTCATGTAAATATAATAAGCCTCAAAGTCTTCGTGTGACATGCAATGGAAGTTAGAGAAGAAATTAGTGACTTACGTTTTTCTCTATTTACCAAATCGTGGTTAAAAATACAATATTGTATTTCCAGTAGTCCATTGTTTTGCACAAGAATGTCAATTGACGCGAACCAAATCATTATATCTAACTCTTAGTTATCCCATTATTTCAGTTAATTATTCTTGGTTAAAACGTCCAAATAAATGATTATTTAGTTGCCAATAACGTACCAGTGACAAAAGTTGTCAGTACTGAGGAGTTCCTGGATTTCATTTTGATTTTGTTTTTTATTAATGGCGTACCTAAAAGCTGCATTGGGATTATTGATTACGAATCTCGTATCGATTTGAAACTCGGTTAAGGAACGACTGACTTACCACTCTCCAAGCTTCCACATTAATTCCAGCCTCGTCATATATAACGTGTACCAACCATTTTTGTGCGGTGGGTCTTTTGTGGTACAAAAACTTGAACTACAACGACTCGACAACGGAAGTCCACGTGTTCCTGACCACGACCACGAAGAATTAATTCATGGAACATTAGATCTTAATCTTCTGCTTAAAGTTGTCCCAGCGTAATATTAAGGAACAGGATCTAAATTTTAATTATTTTTTCCAAGTAGAAAAAAAAAGTTGCTGCATTTATATTATATTCAGATTTTACTATTTTACAGAGAAAAGCGTATTTTTTTATTTTAGATCTAATTTTTTAATGTATTCCCCTTTATTCTAGAGCAAATTATGTTCTATATTTCTCCTATATTCTCATGATAAATTTATTTTTAACGCATTAAGCTAAAATTAAAAAGGAATTTTTAAAAGCCATTCGAAAAATTCGAGAACACTGCATTACATATATGTATATATATATTATATATTAGTCACAGGAATTTTTTAAGATGTATCGGAAATTCTTTTCTCTCTTTAAATGTCTGTTCTTTTTTAAAAACTGTCTTATGTGTGACCTTGCATGCTGAATAGATATTATTCGACTCTATTTTATTACATAATCAAAATCATAAAATAAAGAATTGACAATGGCTGAAAAGACAATGAAAAACATTTGAAGAAATGGAATTTGCCTCAAACTGAAAGAGTCAACTCATTGAAAAATCCAGGTATCACTCAGCCATTTGCACATTCATATATATTCTCATCATACAAGAAAAATATTTTGTTTTTTATCTTGTTTTACTTCCAATTTAAAACCATAACTACTTTGAATTACTTTCAAATAGGAAACGGCATGCTAAATTACCTCTAAATCTGATTTTTTAATCTGATAATATTCAGCTTTTAACTGTTTTCCCTTTTATCAGAACAAAAGGACAAGTAGATACAGGATGCGCATACCAAACTCTTTCTGATCAACATTTAGATATATACTTAATTTCATAGTTTGCCACTGTCACGGCTATTATTGCTACGCACATACTTAGAATTATATTCAATAACTACGCCACCTACCGCTTAACGCAAATAATTTTTGCATGAATAAGCACGGGAATTACGAAACTTGTTTCCCACAAAGAAATGGCAACTGCTCTTTGAATACTTTTGAGAAGTCTCACCACACTGTAAACAAAAGCCTTAATTTTAGATGCGTTATTAGACAGGAAAGATCGAGCACATAATTGATGAAATGTAAAAGAAACATATATAATGGTTAGAATTAGTCACCATATTGAAAGAGATGTGCTTTTCAAAAATTTTATTTCAGGTGTCTTCTATTCAGAATGAATCTTTTTTCTCTTGAAAAGCAGTATATTGTGTATAAAATATATTTTATTTTTATTCGGTGAAGCATGAGGAGCCCAAGTGTGCTTTATTTCCTTTTCATTTATGCATTGAATACTGCCAACGATGTTCTGAAACTGCGGCTTATTAGTATAATTTTAGGAAAATGTCCTTGAAATAACATGTGGTATTAATTCCTTTCATTGAAAATTTCTTTTCAAAAGATATACATGCAGCGAGTTGGATTTGAATTGAGATTCGATCATCTGTATTTCCCGAACACACACTTGAACACGTGAAAGTTTTGATTGAAAGTTTATGGCGATTATACAATTACCGTAAAACCGGCGTATAACGCGCAGCTATACTTTTAAGCTGTAATTTTCAGTTTTTAGGTACATTCGCTGTATAACGCGCACCCCCTTTTTATATGAAATACCCTTAAATATACATACGCAATGCTCTTATATTTTGAAGTAATTCATTCGAGGTATTATTTCAAGCTTTAGAAAAAAATAGAATTTTTCGAGAACTACAACCCTTTAAGTGTACAAGGAATGTCATTTCTTTTAAATAAAAAGTATTTCCTTTTTATTTTTAAAGCTTTCCTTTTTATCCCCATTCCTTAACGCACAGCCGTAAATTTCGATTTCACTTTCTGTGTTAAAAGTGCGTGTTAAATGCCAGATTTTACGGTAATTCCTTTTGGATTTATTGAAATAATATTTTTGATTATTGCGCACCATCAGCCTGGTGTTAAATTCCAGTTTTAAATAAAGGATTAATAAAAATATGAATGAAGAAGTTGTTTGCGATTTTAGAAAAAAACAGAATAAGAGACTATATACATATATATATGCAACAATCCCAGTAAAATAGAATCCTTTTAAATATCTTTTAATTACCTATGGTCCACCCTTCAGGACCCACGTTTGATTAATAAACTTTCTAGCCACCTAACGAGAGTATTTTGAACAACATATATGCACCCACTCAGATCATGTTATTTGAGCCGACTATATATACACCGAGATTCCTATATATACACCACCCTGCTCTTTCTCTTCTCTTTTGTCTGTCTTCAACACGTAGCTGTCTGCAGCTCATTGTGCCTTCGTTTTTTTTATGCATTGTGTCGTCCATTCCTGCTTTATGTTTAACATTGTGACGGATCTGTACGGTTTTCACTAACCTCCTCAATATTTCTTTAAAGTTTTATTTATTTCAACCAATCTCCACCGGGAGCCAAAGCGTGATTTATGCAAATGAGAAATATTATATAAGTTCGGGTTTCGCGAGTTAAAAGGGAGGTAGTAAAGTGAAGAGTTAGATTTTTGAAGTCAAGTGAATTGAAGCATCGGTAGATCAACACGCAGTTGTTGACAGTATTAGTTATCAGTTACGCTACGAGCTACGCCGGAGAGCTGAAGATTGAAATTAGAAAAACGAGTGTGGATCCTTAACTATCAGCCCATCCAGCCAGTAATAAATTCATCACCACGACGGAACTGCCGAAGTTACAAGGATAAGTTTAGTGATTTAGAAATTAGTGAATACGTGTACGTGTTTTAGCTGTAATTGTACGTGTTGATCTTTCGTGGATTCAGTCCCGATTCCGTAGTTCCGCTAGTAGTAACTCCTTCTCATACTCCACTGTGTTTTATTTCTCTTAAATTTGAATCGTATGGTTGTAGCTTTCCTTTGATTAATAAGCATCAATAAATATAGTGATTTGTAACTATGTCTCTTAAATTCTCTAATCCGCCTACACGTCCAGAAACATTAAACGGTAGACGGGGAGATGATAATCTTAGGGGAGGTTATAACTCACGACAACATGCTTATGTGGAATAAAACAGATTTGAATAATCACAGGACTGCCTCATCAATCTCATCCAAAGGAAACAGCAAACATCAATAATAATGGTTTAAATCAGGAATGCTTCCCAAATTGAGATACTCCAAAATTATTTCATATATATATATATATATATAAACAAATTTAATCGATCATAATTCTTTTGAATGGCTGGATGAATTAAAATTACTGAGTATTTTTCATGAGGACGGCCTAATGCACGTTAAATATATCGATGCTAAAAGTCCTCACGCTGACATGGTATGGAGGTTTGGAGAGTAGGATACCAGCTCAGGTATCGTCCTCATCACATGAGCGTGATTTAAAATTACTAAGTCTGTCACCAATACTTTCGCAAAGCTTCGAAGTATGACGTCAGAAAACAATAAATAATCAATTAATCCTAAGTGTCTGGTTTCATCGGTACTCCAGTAAAGTTTGTTTTGAACAGAAAAGATGGTTTACCTCAGATATTAATTTCAAATGAACTTTGGATGTTTAATTAGATTAATTAAGGTTTGATTATATATATATATATAATTATAATTACTCCTTTAGAAGCACACGAGGGGTATTGGGAACGGACCTCGAAGTTCTGAACTATGACTAAGCGATTGGATATTCACCTGAAAAGGCCATCTACCTACATAACTTTAACACCAAACCAAGTGAGCAATTTAATTTGATTTGCGACGGGTCTTTAGGCAATCAGAACTCGAACATGCAGCTCGACTGACAAATCATGATCCATGATTTCGTAAACATGACACACTTGACGACATTTTCATGTATCAATGTCTGTTAATTGGAGTAAAAACATTCTGAAAGCAATCAATAAAACCACCATAAAAATTCTAAATTACTACTTCTGCCTATAATACTATGAAACTTAATCCCGAAAGATTCTGAAATTATAAAATTCTTTAAATTTGTTACTTAATTTGGATAATATTTTTAGTACATCAAGTTTTAAAAACTTTTACACAAAAAATTAGTTAAAATTATTTATAAATTTTTTCCTTACCGTTATTTCTATTTATGAAAATAAACAATACTTGCATTAAACACACACAAAAAAAAGTGCTCACAATAATCCAAAAATAAGCACTGTAACAAGTAATAAAACAACTTTGCGTTAAAATACGATATTTAACAAAAAATGAAATCATATTCAAAAATATATTAATAAAAGTACTCTGTGAAGATTTTTTTTTCAAATGAGACTGCTAATTGGTGTTTACCATTACAGACCTAGCGCTTTACCAGGGAGCTGGTATCACTTTTTAGTGCAGAATTATATAGGTTGATACTAATTGAAGTGATGTAATTTTGACGCCCTTTTTTCTTTCCCAAGGAAGGCACATGAACTCACACAAAATTCGAAATTTAATTTTTCCCGAGAGAACCCAAGCCAAACAGGCGCTCTGGGGATCTTTAACATGTTTTATAATCAATAGACATGGACGCTTCTGCATCATGAAAATCTACCGACTTGGGCCGGGGTCGAACCCACAAACTTGGGAGTACGAAACCATCATTAAACCAACTACGCCACCCAACCGGCTTGCTGAGAACAGAAGCATAGTAAAATTAAATGTGTGCTATGATTATTTTTTAATTTTTATTATTTGCTGCGTAATTTTGAAGGTTTTTTAAAAGTAATTATATATTTCGATAAATTTTTTTCAATTACACACACTCTAGGTGAAACTTTAACTCTTTATATCTTGATCGCACACATCTTTTTTTTATTTCATCTCTCTCTCTTGGGAAGAGTAACTAAATATGCTCACATATATATTCCATACACTTGCTGTGATTCTGAAAGAGTCACCTTAACCTTGAGATTAAAATTAACGAAAATTAGAACAAAAAATTTTAATCATACTGATTGAAAATAAGGAAGAATCATATAATCAAAACCATTCGAAAGTTTTTGAATCGATAAAAAAAAAAAAAAATCAGCGAAGTGATATTTTGGTTAATAGTCTTTTCCGCTGCCATTTTCCTTCCAATCAAATACGACGAAAAGAAAAAAAGACTTTCGACAAATGAGAAAAGAACATCTAATCACGACTTTTTTCTTATGTGAGAAAATTTACTTCCATAATCCCCAACTTTCTCCTAATGATCTATTAGAAACGGCAGCATAAAGATATTAGGCTTCTGTAGGAGGTTTTTTTTGCAGCTAAAATAGAACGTCTTTATGGTCATTAGCAGTCATGTTCAGAAAAAATGGAAATAGGTCTTTTTTGTTTTGTTTGCGAAGATTCAATGCGTGAATTCTCGCCAAATAAAAAGGAAGACAGACTACCTGTCAAAACATCTATTTCTGCTTGAATAATCGTACACATTAAAGTACAATTGTTTCTTTTCGACATGAATCACTAAATTAAATATAGATTTAGATGTATCTTCTTGGAAGAATGGCGCAAATCTAAAATAATTGCTAAGCCTAAATTAGAGATGTTACAGTTATTCGAATTATGGTTCATTCTTTTACATTTCGGATATATAAAAAGATTTAAATTAGCTTATAGTGATTAGCTTATTTCAAATAAATTCAAAAATAGGTAAAGAATACTTAATTAGTTTGTACATTTGAATTACTATTAGCGCAACACCCATACTTCTTAATTGTTCAAAAAAAAAATAGAAACAACTTAAAATCAATTATTCTAATCAATTCACGCTTCTATTAACAGTAAATTTTAGAAAATAATTACGGAAAATTATTATCTTAATTAGTGTATAAAAAGGTAAAATAAAATATTAATTGAAAATGGTTCGTAAGAAAGAAACACATTAAGGTACCCGACTTATTTGCGACAGCTCTTTTTTAAGAAAATGGAGACATGAGGATTTTTCGTTGCTTTTAGATTTGTTTAGTACATTTTAAGAATATGCTAAAATTAAGAAGAGGAAAATAAATTATTATTAATAATTTGGGAAAAAATGGATAAAAATTTACAAAAAATAACATAAACGCGGCCCATTCTGTACTAAAAGTTTATAAACAAATGTTCAATTTTTCAACTTTGGTGTACTGCTGTGTTATTAATTTTTGAAATGACCTTCAGGATAAGAGATATTTAAATTTTTACAAAAACTAGAGCACTTTATCTTAGTTATTATATGAAATTGCTTAAAAAAACAGTGATTATATTCACATAAGGAACTGTAAATTTTGTAATAAAACAGTGATTGATAAATCTAAAGGCTAAAACACTTATACTATTATACAGAACATACCCAAAAAAATTTCAGTTCATTATTTTCAAAACTTTTTTAGCAATTGCTGTCCCCGTTTGAGCATTTTCAAGAAAAAAAAACACACACACACATTTCGAGTAAAACGCGGTTTAAAGTATGACATCTTGCTTAAAGTAATGGCACCTTCTTTTACTAAAACACCTGTAGTTTTTGTTCTAGTGAACAAAAAATAATACACTTGTTGTTTTTATAAAGTTAATAAGATGCCTATAAAAGCCTAATAAGCCTATAAAATAAAACCATAAAAAATGTGTGGCAAAAATTCACAATTTTAGGGTAGTTGGATTCCTTAAGTCATATTTCAGACAAATAAATTACTTAAATTGAAGTAACACACACACACACACACACACATATATATATATATATATTTATGTAAGAAAAGATTTTTTTTCTGTATGGGTTATAGAATGCAAGTTCCCTTTTACTGAACAAAAACTTTGTGATAGATTTATTCAATATATTAACAATTATAATTCACAATATACATGGCAATTGCATTTAATATATAAAATAATACGTTTATATACTTATATCTAAATTATTCAAGCAAAATGTGATTAAAATCTCAAAAATTTAATAACAATCATGTTATACTCAGAGTATATTATGATAGCTTATTTATTTATTTCCAGCAACGCTACATTATTCGTTGGTTTAGTTATTATTACACTAACCTTTTAAATATGCATTACATTTTTATGGCTAGAACTCCAAAGCAGATTTATCATAGTTTTCAATATGCATTTTTATGGCTCAAAAATCTATTGCCATGAACTAAATCCGAGTGACGTCATAGTCACATGCTAACTACAATCACGTGTTTCCAGTCAATTAGTTCATAAATCAAAGTGATCTTACATTGCCATGATAAATGCAATCATATGTTTCCAGCCAATCAGGTCATGGGTTTCGTTGTTGCCAACCTTTGCTTTTTTACAGAAACTTCCTTTAAAAAAGAACATATTTGTAAACAAAAATTACACACATAGGTAAAAAAAAAAAAATGTACGTGATTTAAAAGTGCGAATGTAATGTAAGAGTTTTTTTCAATTTTGAAAAAAAAAATTGAAGAATCATAATATTTGAACATTTTTACCACATTATCAAAACTCCGAAATTGTATCTTTGCTCAACAATTAGTACAAATCTAAAGTCAGTATGGAATTCATTTCAGAACACGGGATTGCATTTATCATGTGGCCGTCATGAGTTAAGCCAATTAATATTTCTGGGCTTAATAGTGATGTTCTAAAATTGCTGAAAATACTCGGTTAGCCTTTTAAAGGACCAGTGAAAATTATCAATAAATATTCCAATATATGCAGCGTTATGTACAATAGCTTCCTAAATGAATAACACAAATGATAAGGTTAGGAAAAATTTAATTCTCTCGTACTTCAAGTAGAATCCTACTCATTTTACGTGATCCAAACTAACTTAACCACTTTGATCTCCAGCCGGCACTTCATTTGAGAACTATACTGGCATCTAATATAATTGAATTTTAATCGAAATCGAAATGATTTCGTCGTGTTATCGGTGTAGTATATAAGTAGTATTGTAAATAAAATTTTTATTATATGCTCTTACTACAGGTGTCAACGTTTATACTATTGTTGCTCCCTACCTTTTATCCACAGATAACAAATATACAAATGATAATGAAGAATACAAATGATTATATACAAATGATTCATTCCCTAAATCAGTGATTCTCAAACTGTGGGGCACGCCCCCTTTGAGGGCGGGATAAGCCTACATGGGGGGCGCGAGCATATTGAGAAAGGTTGAAAATAAAAAATTATCTTAAAAAATATTAATTTATTGAAGGGAAGCAAAATAAAATTCATTCGGACGTAATAGAAATGCCCGTTACGTGTTTATTGAAATATGTTCCAATTTAAAATTTAGAAAGGAAACGTAACATAAAATTATCGTATTACTTAAAAAAAGTAACACTTAAAGTATATATTACATATAAAAAAGTAACATGTACAAAATATAATATTTATCCTGATAATTTGTACAGTTTATAATTAAAATCGTACTGCAGCTTTACGTCAAAGTACATTATTATTGCATTCAATACATTCTTATTGTATGGGGAGAGGGGCGTGATGAAAATTGTAACTGAAAATTGGGTCGCAAATATTGAAAGTTTGAGACGCACTGCCCTAAATGAATAACATTCTTTTATAGAAGAAATGAAGCTCAATTATTAGTAATAATTTCAGAAGTTTTCCACAGCCACTTATTGGTTCAATTATTACTCTTTTTCCATACAGAAGTGTTTACGGTATGGTAGTATATTATGAATAAACAGGTCCTCATACAATTGTTTCTTTTATTTCTGCTGCTTTCAACCATATGACCCGAGCCATTTAAACAACAATACTGGAAAACGATTGAACATAAATATGGAAACGGATTTTTTTAAAAAGGTCTTTAACATTCGGTCTAGAAAGCTAGGAATCATTAAACAAATAGATTACATGTGTTCTATTCTTACACGAACTTGTGTGATCTTACATAATTCTAGGAAATTGCATAGAAGATAAGCACAAAATCTGCCCGTAAACAATAGAGGATGAACCAAACAGCTTGGTGTATCAGATCGGCTAAAAATGAAAATGGCACCAAAATACTTTTCCTTGTGCATGACTGTAACTAAACCCTAAAAAGCATCATAACTTCAAATACTTGCAATGAGGCGCATTTAAAATTCAAAAATATATGTTCTACCGGAAGACGCGTATCATTTTCGGCTTCTTCTTCTTCTCATCAGCTTTAAATCCCAACAAATTACGATGGCAAAAGGAGTCAAGTTGCAAAGTCGTGCTGTGCGGTTCGTTCAACTCCAAAGGTCTCAGCCACCCCTAATTAGCTCTTGGGGTGGATTTGAGTCGCAACGCTCCGTTACGTTTCGTTCCGCCTGCAGTAAATTTCATTTTCGAAGGTTCTGGATAATCCGGGGTTGCCCCTTCGACCACCGAAAGAGAAAATAAGCCTTCCTTTCTCGCAACAAATTGGAATTTGTCGTCGGATAATCTTGTTTACCGGATGGTTGAAGAACACCGGAACGTGCGGACATTCTGAAGCAGACGATTGAAAGTTAATTAGGCTTAGGTCGCACGCTAAATTTAGATAACGATATTCATGATGGTCTTAAAAATGTTTAAATACTTCAGTAATATCGTTTTGTTGCGTAATTGCTATTCACAGTAAAACACATTAAGCGTTTTAGAAGGATATTACATAAATATACAGTAATACCCCGAACATACGCGATAAGGGGGGGGGGGTGATAACCGCGTAAGGAGGAGGGGGTATAATTTCGCATTTAAATACATATAATTTGTTTTAGTTGGGGCCGGAGACGAAAGAAAGTAATGATTAAAATTTTTTAAATAAATTCTTAGGTAACACAAATACAAAATCACCAACTAAAGTCATTTTGATGTAGGTTTCATAAAATCTAACAAGTTAAGATTATTTTACTTGGAATATAAGAATATGTTTATTTATTTCTACAAAATAGTATAATAGCTCAATTTAGCCTGGAATAAAGCATCAATTTCCTTTTATAAGTTAACGTACACTTTTGGATTTGTTTTAATTTCCTTTAATATTTGTTTGATGTCTGCAAGGAAATCAAGGCATTATAAATAAACATCGATATGTTTTGTAACAGTTGATTTTCTCCATTATCCTTGTGGGAATATTCTTCGTACTTTCCTCCTCTAAGTTTCACAAAATACAATTTTCCTGAAAACTTTGAAACAGGGTTGCTCTCCTCTCTCTGTTCCTTTATGAAGAAAAAAATCTTGTTAGTTTGATCAGAAAAATCAGTAGGTAAGAAAAACTGCATTGAGCCATTTGAAAAAAAAAACATTTAAACAAGTTGTTTTTTTATTGTTTATTTTGCATTCCTTCCTGGAATTTTTAAAAATTATTAAACAGTGCATATATTTATCCTCATTCTGATGCCAAAATTTTTTCCTCTATTTTTCAAAACAATAGGTTGTTTCTTAGTCATATCTCTCATATATAATATTTCAAACTGTGAATACAAAAATAAAAAGATGTTTTTTTTTCTGGAACTACTATCTATATCATTATTTAATTTGAAATATTTTTTGTGTGAACAAAGATTCCTAGTATTTAAGTCTAGCTAAATATTTTGGAAACTGGTGATTTTATTAAACAAAGATTCACAATATTTAAACCTAAATCTTTAAGAAATATGTGATTTTTCAAAAAAAAGTTTACAAGAAACTAAAATAATGAGCACTTATAATTTAATTTGCGTCATTAACGTGGAATTTAAATTATTTAAGCTGAATTAATAATTGCGTATGAAAAATCAGAATGTATGTATGTATGAAATGTAGATTAACTAAACATGTTTTAGTATAAGAAATTAAATTATAAAAAAATATTGCAAAAAGATGGTTAAAAATCGAAACATTGAACAGAAATGAAGCTTTAAAATCGAATTTAAAAAAAGAATATCTACTGAAGTAAAAAATTAATTATAAAAGCTATTGTAGGCTGTTTTCCGAAAAAAATATATTATTTATAATTAAATTAATTATCTAAACTAAAGTTTTACATTAAATTTAATTTAAATATTTTAATAGTAATTTTTGATTTTTTTACTAACACTATCATATGTACTCCATCAATTTTATTTCTAATAAAAAACTGATTTTTTAAAAAAAAAATTGATTAACCAAACATGACTTTTAAAAATTCCAAGAATATTCGAAATCAAGTGGGTTTAAATTAGGGATGATGACAAAATTCTTGCTCACATTCCTCGTCTTTGCTATTGGAAATGGATTCATCCAAATAAAGGATAATGCTAGACCTCCGAGCTAAGCCAGCTTTTCTAAAACTGTGGGGGCCACGAGCCTGTTGAAAATGAAAGATTTGAGGTAAGTATTAATGCACTGAAAGGAAGCAAAACAAAATGCATTCTGACATAATAAGAATTAAATACAGATTCACTCTGTATAATATACTTATAAATGTATCAGTTCTACACAATGTTTTTGAAAATTAATTTATCAGTACAAAATTTAAAAAAAAAAACAAATTTATATAATAACTAGCTCTTATACCTGTTCTTCGCACGGGTGAATTGAAAAATTAAGCAACACAGATTGAAGGATAAAGAAGTTTTTAATGAGTTAATTTTACGTGAATTGCAAAATAAACAGAAAAAAAGCTTTTTACATGTCTCAACCGAAAAAAACAACCATATTTGTTAAATTTTAAATCAGAAAGTCTAATAGCTGATAAAAAGGATTTGTTTTATTGATAATACCTCATAACTCTCTTGTTGATCGATTTTTGAAACACCTTTCTAAGCTAATCTCTGCTCAGCAAAATTAATTCATTGTTACAAATTGTTTGTAATGTACGCTTAAAATAGTGTAAATAATTTATATCTGGATGTGTAATACGTTAATATTAGTTTCTGTTATATTTATTTTATGTTAAAATTGTAATATTCGCAAGCAACGCCGTTTCTTACATTATAATGGCGATAAACAATGCAAACATAGCGAAATATTGGTGATAGAGCCACGATGCCATCACTTTTGGTGATTACCATGGATTGAACGGTGCAGAAGTTGCTGTGCTGTAGAGCCACCTGGTGGGGAGCTGCAACAAAGAGGATAGTGAAAAAAAACCTTCTCCACGAAAAAATACATTTACATGCCAATTTTCTTAGTGATTGGTTGAAAGGTGTTGGAGTAAAGCGATTTCATATATACAAGCATCCTTTTATTATATATATATATATATTACTAATAGCCTCCCATGTGTGTGTGTGGGCTTGTCCTATACAAAATTTAATACTTATCTTAATAATTTGTATGGTTTATAATTAAAGTCATATTGTGGCTTTAGTGCCATTTTTATTGGATTCAATACATTTTTATTGTATAGGTGGGGGGCGATGATAACTATGTTCGAAAATTGGGTCACAAATTTCGAAAAGTTGAAAAGCACTCAGCTAAGCTTGTTATTGAATACACTGAGAATGAAGACTCAGATCTAATAGAAAGATCGACTCAATTTCCTGATTTGAATACGATGGAGGTTCAATAGTATTATTACCTATGCAGATAGATAATCCAAGGTGATTAAATGAGCTGGATTAATTAATCCATGCACTATAGATCGTCAATTTAATTGACTGTATGGAATGTCGAGGCTGTCAATGTTTGACGAGTAGGGGAGTACATTTCTAATTAAAATTCGTCAATTAAAGTTTAGGTTTGATTTTATTTTTATTAAGCTGTGAAATTTTGGAAAAAAAATTCCTTTTCACTTGTAAACCGTATTGGCTGTTAAAATTATATATAATTTGAAAAATAACACGATTCTCCGGCTTCATAGTCTTATGTTTGTTTTGAAATTAGATAGAAAAGATTGGTAGTGCTTCAAATTTTGATGGACAGTATATATTATAATAGACAGTATATATTATACTACTGTACTTCCGATATTTACAATAAAATGCACTTATTTTTTAATATATTGAAGAGAAACTGCTTTAACATTACGAAAGGAAAAATATCACAAAATTTCACTAAATTTGGCGATGTGATTTCATGCTCTTTAGTAATATATCTAAATTTAGTACACATTTCGCTAAACTTCTAATTAAATTTATTCTTGTCAACAATACACTAAACTCTAATACACTTCGAGAAATATTTGCTATAATGATAATATTCTTTCAAAAAGCTACACTTAACTTTAAAAATCTGTAGGCAAAAAGAATATCTCGTGAAAAGGTTTATTGACGTATTTTATTACTGAAATAGCACAATTAAAAATATATTGCAAATATTTATTAATATCATTCTTTGAAATTACATGAGGACTATTGGCAACAAACCACGTTATTTTGAGCCACGTTCAAACGACGTGTATAATACTTGAGCTGAACTCTTCACTTCCCAATTTTCTCTACCACGACGACGTGAGGACTTAGAGCTTCAATAGATTAAACGAGCATCAGCTCTTCTTCTCGGCAAGTGTTAAAAATGCCGGGAGTTAAATGGAATGCGAAAAATTTCTACAGAGAATAACTCAATTGTATCAAATGAAAGTTCGAAACCAGTTACTTGTAGTTTACGAGACCTTACTACGCATTACTTTAAAGCAAATTGTTATAGTTACAGTCAAGATATTTCAGTGTTACCTACACTTAAAAAACATACGTAATGGAAAATTTATACCTAGTATACGAACAATTTAAATATGCACTATACATTTTCCGTTTAATTATTGCGAACGGTTTCTCAAAGCATTTGCTAATTGCGTATATTGTCTTTACTTATTTATTTATTTTGTGCATTTTACCACCACTTTTCGTAATTACCTTCCTGCCTTATTCAGTTAGATAAGCTATGTTCCTAATGCAGTGAAATACGTTCACCGCGAAAACGCTTAAGGGAACCAGGATATCATATACATTAAAAAAATGATTTTTCGATTTTAGTATTAAAAATAGTGCATATTTTTCTGGACATAAAAATGTATAAACTTATAATATCTCCGTTTTTAAAAAAACTTAAAATATGAAAAAGGTTATTGACAAAGATGTAAACAAGCGTTTACAAATATATGTTTAGTTTTATCACTTTTACTCCAAAGCATAATGTTTTACTTTTAGGTACATTAAAAAAAAGCTATTGCACTATATGGTTCCAAATTTTTTATACTTCTATACAGGATACCTGTGCATATAGTTAACCTGTTTTTATTTAATCGAAATTGTACATAGTTTCTTAAAAAATAGTTTTATGTGTGAAAAAGGGGCAAAAGATAGAAAATTTCAAAATTACAAAGTTTTATAATTTTTTTAAAGAAAGATTTAAAAATTTTACTAAAAAATAGGTTCACTATATTTTGTGTATTGTTTTATATATGCGCAAAAATATTTTACATATTTAAGAGATACTTTTTTAAGAAAGAGTACCTAGACATAAGATTGTTTTTCTGAGATCTCAAAAAATATATCAAACTTAAATTAAACAGAAAAAAAAATTAAACTAAAAAATTATTTTTGTTTTTCTACAGAATGATTAAATATTTTTATTAAATTCACAAGAAAATCTAAGCTCTATTGAAAATTTTTAAAGATATATGCCCCATAAACAAAGAGTCTTAATTTTGGCATTTTACTCTTTCGAGCATGTTGGTACCCTTAAGACGAAATATCGGTCAACATGAAATAATACGACAATCCCAACATACTGTTATGTATGCATTTCATGCATTTTTTGCCTCTTAACGCGAAACGAAAATCGTTTGACACAAAAAAAGATTTCCCTTCTAGTAATGAACGAAATACAGATAATACCAGATTGGACTGTATTATTGGACGATCCTATTGTGTCATCGGAAGAATTCGTTGCAGTAGATGACGATAATGTGTGTACAGCCCTATTTATGGCAGACAAAGACATTTTGGAGTTTGTACAAAACTCAAAAAATATCATTGATGCAGATTCCGACGACGAAAAGGAAATGAATAATGCAGCTCCTGTTCCCACATCATGAAAAGAACATCATGAAAAGTGTGCTTAGTTATTTAGACGCACATTCTCTCTCTCCAATGATGTAATGGATAACAAAATGTACGATATCTAACAACTTGTTGACAAATTGATACTAAAAAAGACAATGAAAAAAATTATCAGATTATTTTTCAGGAACTCTATTTTACTTTCAAAATATTTGAATTTTTTTAATTAAATTTCTTTAAGTTATTGTGAATATTTTTGTTTCATTGATTTTTATTAAATATATGCATATATACATATCTATGTAAATAAAATAAACTCTAATAAACTTAATTTTGTTAATATATGGTTCCTTTATTGCAATATCCCTTAACACAAAACTCTTTTAACACGAAAAAAATATTTCAGTTCCTTCAGTTTTGTGTAAAGCGATTTTCATTGTATATTACCTAAATAATATTTAAATGAGAATAAATAAGAAAATAAATATTTATAAAACTAAAAGTAGCAGAGAATAAAACATTATATTATTGCTGATTCACACAATGAGTAACAAATTTATTAATAAAAAAATATTTATTTCGAAAAATTTGGAAAATAAATAATTAACACCTGATAATTAACACCTGATTCTGCCAAAATTTAACCTTCAGACTGCATGCTTAGTTTTTAATAATCTTTAATTATAATTCCTCCTTCATATCATAATGCCTCTTTAACAATTTTTTATTGCTGCGGAGGAAATATATATATATATATATATATATATATATATATATATATATATATATATATATATATATATATAAAGAATAGTTCGTTTTTTCTTAGTGTTCCCCATTGCGTATTCAAATTATTCAGAAAATCATGTATGCTTCAGAAAAAAATAATGTAATCCATATTCACTTTTTGTGGTATAAGATTAACTCATAAAAAATTTATCAGACTTATAAGCATAAACAGTTTTGTAAATTAGGTAAACATTGTTCCATAGGTTTCCTGTTAGAAACGAATAGAATCATTGTGTGCGTGTAAACACACAGAATAAACATTGAATGGTAGTTCCTGTATAAAAATGTTTTAAATAAACATGTTTTTATAAATAGGGTAAATATTGATTGATAGCTTTGTTATCAGGAAAATTAAAATATATACCCTTGGTAGATAGCTTGCACGGCTATCTTTGCCAAATATAAAAAAGTATAAAAACAAACTCAAAAACACATCATCAGACAGAAAAACATCTCAATTTTCCTCAAAATTCGCATCACTGTAACACACACACACGTCAGTTTATAATTCTGAGTTTTTAAAGTATTTTTTTTAAATCCATAAGTAAGGATTTTTTTAACTTGTAAAGTAAAAATTCATTTAGGATTACGGAACAGGAAATGAAATATAGAACATATTTTATACCAGAAACAAATAAATTCCCTGAAATAAAAATATGCTACTTTCTAAAGGATAACGAAGTTGGAACATAATATTGATGTTTAGGTGATATTTTTTATTGAAAAAAATTCTGATTTCGAACTCCGCAAAGACACCATTAAACAGAAAGTAATGCATTTCTTCACTTCATTGCAAAAAATGTCCTCGACAATCAATTCTCTTACATTGATGGATGTGCGTCAAGAAAATCTGGATCAATTTTCACTTCGACCTTCAGCTTTATTACTGCACATCAAATACCTTCTTTAATGCACAAAATAAACAAAAAAATTTAACAGATGGCCGAAACCGCTTTTACAATTTATCGACGGCAAGGTAAAAAGTGAAGGACGCGCTTTTCTTTATAAATATTTTAAGTCTGTTTAATGCTTCCGGGGAATATGTATGCTTGCGTTTCAGAGATTAGGTAGCCGAAATGGCAATAACTCGGAGACGGAAATTTATAACACCTGCACAAGTGGAAGGCTTAAATATCTTAATACAAACTAATAAAAAACCATATCGGTTTCTTGTCTCTAATTATTCTTATGCATGAGCTTAAGTCCAGGACTACGCCAACGCATAAACACGTGAAAGGTATTTGCATTTAAATTTTAAACGAACAATATTTTTCAAATTCCTTAGAATTTTTGCTATTTTTTCTAGGACTGATATTTCATTTCAAAACATTCTTCTGTTCATGATATGGATGGTTTAAAACACGAAAGGATAAAACCAGTTTGGATCGGATTTAGTTTTTAACACACTTTTATAAGTTCCACTTGTATGTAACGGAATTGGTCAAGGACTGATAAAAATACAATAATTTCATAGTTTTGTTCCATTTTCCTCATCAGGATCATCAGTAATAACGATTTCCAGATTTGGCGACAAATTCCATATACTATTTCCAGATTTGGTGACTAAAAGATTAAGTTACAACCCTAAAAAAACGAGAAAATGTGAGTCAGCAATTTCTTACCTTAATATAAACAATTGTCTAGCTCTTCTGAAAATGGAAATAAAAAAGACTGGGGCATGTAAAGTCTGTTTTTGTAAATTCTCTTGTCGGATCTGAGGAATGAAACATTATTCATTGCTTCATTTTACCAAAACAGCTGAGAATTGAATCAGTGGTCACCACATTAATGTAAGTTTCAGAGAGAATATTGAGCTCTTTTTAGTGAAAAATATCATGAAATATTCATGATATTTTTCAAACTTAGCTGTTCTAGATTTCCTTCAGTTAGGTGATCCTACATTTTGCAAAACAGGCCGTATCGACGCGCTGATAGGATGCTAATGGGTATTCCAAATTCTAAAAAATGACACATTTAAGATTAATTCATCAATGAATAAATGATAGTGTAAAAAAACTAAAAATACATGTTTTTACTGTAGATCGAACTAAAAAATGAAAAATAAATTACAGTTTAAAAGAACTAAAAAACACGTTTTTATGGTTAATCGAACTAAAAAGTAAAAAAATATTTCTTAATATAAGAATAAAATGATTAACGAGAAAATTAATGTCATCGGGTAAGATCGGGAGGTGCTTTGTACTACATTTTTACACTAACTTAGGATTTTGGAAAAGAACTAGTAAGAAATTATATCAATTGATATCGAGCACCCCACGCTTTTACCACAATGACATAAATTCTCTCATAAATCATTTTATTCTTATATTAAGGTTTATTCTTTTACGTTTTATTTTGATTAACCATAAAAGCGTGTTTTTTAGTTTTTTAAACTATAATTTATTGTAAACTAATAAAAAAACACACACAATGGAATAAAAAATGATAATTTAACTATTTTGTTAATTTTCGAGCTAAAAGTATTTGGCTCGGTTTCATTGAATTTTGATTGAGTTTTTGGATTGTTATGTGATATAACACTTTAAAAAAATTCAAAGAATTAGTTTTAAATATTTAATTACTTTTATTTGTTCGTCTAAAATAAAAAAAAAAACTGTACATCTTCAATACATCTTAAGTTTATTATTTCTGTTTTAAACTATATAAGTACATGGGACGTTCTTAATTTTTTTACTCTTTGAAATAATCTGGTATTTTTCTATTTAAAAAAGTTTAACTTTTCTTAAAGAGAGATCAGTTTGTGATAAAAGTATATGCTTGAAAATTCATTTTTTGTTGAAATTTTATTTCTTCTAATTATGGTTTATAATTAGAGAACTTTAAAAAAATTGCTCATACAAGTTTATTTGCGAATTTTGCCAAAAATTGACAAATTTTTTTATGAATTTATTTTACAGGCCATCTTATTATCTTTATAAATATACCAAGTGTATTATTTTCCGTTCATTAGAACAAAAACTACAAGTGTTTTAGTAAAAGTAGATGCCATTACTTTAAGCAAGATGTCATACTTTAAAATGCGTTTTACTCGAAATGCGTTTATTTTTTGAAAAAGCTCAAACGGGAACAGCGATTGCTCAAAAAGTTTTGAAAATAATTAGCTAAAAATTTGTATGTATGTACTGTATAATAGTAGGAGTGTTTTATTCTCCAGATTGATCAATCACTGTTTTATTACAAAATTTGCAGTCCCTTATGTGAATATAATCACTGTTTTTTTAAGCAATTTCATGTAATAACGAAGATAAAGTGCTCTAGTTTTTGTAAAAACTAAAAAATCTCTTATCCTGAAGGTTATTTCAAAAATGAATAACATAACACACATCAGAAATAAAAAATTGAAAATTTTTTCATAAACTTTTGGTACAGAATGGGCCCCGTTTATGTTATTTTTTGTAAATATTTAGCCACTTTTTCCCATTTTAGTAATAATAATTTCTTTTTCTCTTCTTAATTGTAGCATATTTTTCTGAAAATGTACTAAACAAATCTAAAAACTAAAAAAAATCTCCATTATCTTCTTAAAAATAGCTGTCGCAAGCAGTCGGATACCTTAAGCATGCTGCTAGAAGTGTGGAAGTCAATACATTTCCAGATAAAAACAAAAATTTTAAGTTCAGTTTAAAGTGGGAGCTTATTCTCACAATGAAATCATACTGTGATTGTATATTCGTATTTATTTTTTTTACAGTATGTGCTTTAAATGACATATTTGAACTGTTTATCTTTATAAAAAACAGGCAATATTTTTATACGTACTTTTTACAAACATATTCTTATAAACAATACATTAATGCATAAATAACAAGGCATAATTAAAAAAATATTTTGTCATTAAAATAATGTTAAGACAAAACAAACGTTATAAAGACTTACTTTGCATAAAGACTTAAATTTTATTTCGTGGTATTTTTTTAAATACCTAGTTTTCAAGCAATCAAAAAATAAACTATTTGGAATTTGTAACGATTTTTAGTAAACATTGAACAACATTTAACAATAAACTTTCTCATTTAATACTTTCAAGAACTACATAATTACTTACAAGAATTTAAAAATAAAAAATTGCAATTCAAAAAATTCCGATCTATTGTTTTTAACAGTATAGCATTTCAAAAGTATAAAAATAATTAGGAAGAATCAATTTGTTAAAAAAGAGTACACAATTAATTAAAATGCAGTTGTTCTTGCAAATGATACTGTTTATGTACGTTTATGAGCTTACAAATTAACAAGAGATACATGTTGCCTATATAATGATTCTTAGAAAGCCCAACGAACTGGACCAAAGGTTAGCATTTAACATCTAGTTTATTTTCGTTTCTTCGAAATAAATATGAACTGGTTAAGCCCACGGGCAATATTTACGCTAGAAGCATCAAAAAATAAGAAATCACAAAAAAAAAACAAAAAAATTAGGACTCTCTCTTAAAGTCGGGGATAATACGTGCAATTAAAAAAGTGATTAATTAAAAAAAAATAGTTCCCATCTATTTAGAAAACAAGTCTGGGTTGGGCCAAATAGCAAATTCGGGTAGGGACATCAGAAAACCGACGGTGACAAAATGGGACAGGTTGCCTTCAGGTGTAAGAAATCTTCAACAGTGGTCAAGTATTAGGTCATGTTTCGAGACTGCAAAAATGATCAATCAAGAATTGGGACGACTCTTAAAGCGGCATAAAAATAAAAGGAAAACTTTATGCTAATTTTCACTTTGAAGTAGACACTTGGTGTAGCCTCATTTGGTTTCTAAAGACTTTTGTGTCGCTTCTGACAAATTAATGAAACCAGAAATATACTCTTTTATAGTTTTCGCTGGTATTCCGCAAGCCGAGTGCTGAAAGGGCGATGTTTTTATTTGAGCTTAAAATAGATTTATATCTAATGTTTTGATGCGAAGTCACGATTTACTAGTTGAGTTATAATACAACCAACTTTTCCTCTATTATAGCTAAATAAACCAGACAAAAGCCCCCAAGGCTGAAGGTGGTGACCTCGTTTTTAAACAGCGCCGCATCGGGCAATGTACTATACACACTTTGTACCATATATAGAGTAATTTTAATACAATGTATTTCAAAGGTAAAAGACCTAATATTATAACTAATATTTAAAAATACAATAAAATGATTTTTTTAAAAATAAATTTTGGAATATTTACTAAGGCAGTTAAGGGTATCCGACTACTTGGTACAACTTTAAAAAAAATGGAGATACGGGGATTTTTTGTTGTTGTATTTAGATTTGTTTAGTACATTTTAAGAAAAATATGCTAAATTAAGAAGAGAAAAATAATTATTATAGTTAAATGGGAAAAAATTGATAAAAATTTACAAAAATAACGGGATCCATTCTGTACCAAAAGTTAATGATGACATTTTCAACATTTCAATTCTGATGTGTTCTGTGGTATTCATTTTTGAACTGACCTCTAGGATAATATATAGTTTAATTCTTACAAAAAATAGAGAAATTTTATAGAATTGTTATCATATGAAAGTGCTTAAAATAACAGGGATTATATAAGGGATTCCCATAAGGGACTGTAAATTTTGTAATAAAACAGTGATTGATAAATCAGAAAATTAAAACACTTCTACTGTTATACAGAACATATACAAAAAATTTCTGTAAATTATTTTCAAAGTTTTTTTAGCAATCGATGTTTCCGTTCGAGCATTTAAAAAAAACACACATTTTGAGTAAAATGCGTTTATAATTGCAAACATAGACAAAAAAAATCGGTCAAAAAATCGAATTGAATTTTTTTAGCTTAATTTATTCTTCACATTTCTTTCTATAACCTGACAAAATTTGAAAGCTCCAAACTTAAAAAACACAAAATTGTGATTTACGTTCGTTTTTATTCACATCCCTATGGCAAATCAAAACTTTAAACTTACTTATCTCGGAAAGATAAAATAACTTGTCTGTCTTCATTTAAAATGCTAAGGCTTTTTTTTCTATTGTGCCTAATGCTTTGAATTTTTTTTACCTATTACTAATAGTACATGTAACAAAAGTTGGTATGCGTTTTTGAATTAAAGCAAAATTTATTTTTTTAAAAATAATTAAACTCAGAATTTGTACATTTTTTAAGAAATTTTCAATAAGCATTCACAAAAAGAAGTATTGTACGAATACCAATCATGTTATTGCAAATCCTATACCAACTTTTGTTTTACATAGTTTGACTTACTTGTAAATCAAATTTTAAGCGTGTATGTAAATTTTTGTAGGAGGAGTAGCGTTTTAAAATAACTTCAAAAATGTTAAGTGTTTTCCTTAAAAAATTAAATTGCTAGCTTTTTATGAAACTTTGAGCACAAAATCAGTTTTCCATAGTATACACACATAGGAGGCAACCAAAAAAAGTTTGAAAATCCTTAAATTAAAATTTTTTGCTTAAATCGTTCCCTTAAAGTAATGGCATCTGTTTTTTGTAGTTTTTGTTCTAGTGAAAGGAACATAATAAACTTGGTATTTTTATAAAGCTAATAAGATTGTTCATGAAATAAAATAAAAAAATGGCAATTTTTTGCAAATTATACAATTTTAGGGCAGTCAAATACCTTAAATATATGATATTTTAAAGATTATTTTAATTCAGGTAAGCATACATGTTACACTCATACGAGTTCGTATAATAATAGTATCTAACTGAAAATTGGCCTCACGTGTGAATTCTGAAAACGAAACGAATACGCAGCTTTAACAATATAGCAAAAAATAACAGTTAATTCTTTTAAATACTTTTTTTGTAATCACTGGCCCCATCTGAGCATTTAAAAAATCCCATCTGGAGTAAAAGGCGTTTTAAAGTATGACATCTTGCTTAAAGTAATGACATCTGCTTTTACTAAAACGTAGTTTTTTTTCTAGTGAACAGAAAATAATAAACTTGGTATTTTTATGAAGCTAATAAGATGGCCTGTAAAATAAAATCATAAACAATTGTCATCTTTTGGCAAAATTCGCAATTTTAGGGTAGTTGGATACCTTAAACACCCATATTTTTAATTTTCAGAAATGGTAAATAAATAGCAAATGTGATACTTTTGAATTTGATTTCAGTGTCAAAGTTATTAAATGCCTTGACCATATTTGTACAATTTAACGATTTAAAGCAGATTTTTAAATAATTTTTTAAAGAATTATTTTTAAAAAAAACTTTGAAAATGATGTTCGAAAAAGTATTTCTTTGTCAGGAAAACATTCATTACATAAATTCTTTTATCTTTTCTTTTTTTCCCCATAAAATTATTAGAAATTCGATATATATTTTTAAAAAAATAACCTCATTAAAACCCATTGTGAAAATCGGTTTTAGAAATAAAACAATCAAAGTATCAATAAATTAATCAATGTTAAACGAGTTAGAAACTTCGACTACTATTTGATCATACTTCAAAAGTGTATTTTCAGTGTAAACGGAG
Source organism: Trichonephila clavata (assembly GCA_019973975.1). Lineage (NCBI taxonomy): Eukaryota > Metazoa > Arthropoda > Arachnida > Araneae > Nephilidae > Trichonephila > Trichonephila clavata. The sequence continues at coordinate 14,042 of BMAO01025542.1, read as the reverse complement.
TTTATCAATGTGGCAGTGTCATATGACTTTCGTAATTAATTTTATGGTTAAAACACTCACTTTGTGTACGACCCCCTTTTTTTTTAAAAAAAAAAATTAAATTATAATCAATTGCATTTTGTCTAGTACATGTAATGATTTTTCAGATCTTATATTTTCATAACGCGGTATTTTAAGAATTTAAAACAATGTAAGAATTTTAATTTGCCTATTTTGTAGTTTTAATGATTTTTTTCTTTTTATGTTCAGAATAATCATTAGCCATTTAATTCTTAATATAATGGTCTCCAAAAATTTTTAGAAAATAGAAATGAAAAGCGTTTTTTATTAAAAACAGGATATGCATATTTTTTAACAATGATAATCATCTCATATGTAAAATAAAGTCGTTTTGCCTTACTTAAGCATACATAATGGTGTTTATTTTCTTAAAGGAATGTTATAAAAAAAACCGAACATCATTTTCCTTACGCATACATTTTAAAGTATGACAGCTGGAAGTACCTTTTGAAAGAGTTTCGAAAGCTTCGCTGAAAAAAGTTAAATATTTAGTGAAAGTTCCTTGAAGCAACATATTCGAAAAACGTTTTTGAATCTAAAAAAACTCAAAATATCCTGAAGGGTCTATAAATTCTGCGTAATAAAACTTCTGGTTTCTTGTTGGTAGTAAATTGTTAAATCTTTTTAAACTATGCATTAGAAAATTAATGAGGATATTATAGGATATCAATATTCAATTCATAACTCAAGTGGCTTTCATACAATTTTTTTAAAGAAAAATTTCTAGCCATTAAAATACTTTCATTTCAATTGATGTAAATGTCTTTTCATTTTATATTCACTGCACGACCTGAAAACGTTTTTAGGCTGTTTCCTGGCGTTGCTTGCAAACAAGCAAACAAAAAAAAAAGGAATTTTAATTACTCCTTAGCTTAACAAAGTTCTTAGCTCTCTCTCATAGCACAGAACACACGCTCAAGCATAAATAAGGTGTTCAAATCAATGTCCTTAAGTTGTAGTGACTGTTATTCTAAACAGAAGTCAAAAAACATAAGAAAAATGAAAAATTAAATAGCAGTATTTACAAAGTTTTTTCTTTAAAAAAATCAGTGCACTTCTGTGAGGGCTTTCTTAGTAGCCATGAGGGTATCCATTAGGTGTCCAGTTCCAGCCTTGTTCGTTGTAGTATTTTCGAAGTCATAGTAGCAATAGCAGCTGTAACATTCTGGACTTACTCTCGGACCCGGCTAGAAGTGTGTGAGGAAGTGAAGGACGACTCGCCATAAACTTTTCAACTTTTTATTCAGCACACTAATTATCAACAGACACAATTCACAGTATTCAAATAAGAAGAGATGTTCCAATAAAGAGCAGAGGAGATTTAACTACGAGAGACGCGAATTATGTGAGACTTCTATTAAATTGATCTCCTTTTATGGATCAATCCACTACTCTAATATTTGATTTACAATTTAGCTATGGTGACCAATCGTCACTTAAATACCTTCAACTATTTAATGTCCGAAACGCGCTATTAATGTTTACAAATACCTGATCGGTAGATATCTTTCCTTAGCGTCAGCTTCTCAATACTTGTATCTCCAGGCAAATTCGTTTATTCTTCTATTCTCCTCTATCTCTCTCACTAGCTAGAAAACCTATACTGTATATAACTGACCTCATCTGCATATTATAGTTCTTTCTTCCAAAAGGATTGGTTGTGAATGATAGCCCTAAGATTTTCCAAGAGGATTAGAGGAAGGACGCGTATAGATCCGTCACACAGTGATTATTGAGACGTAAAGGTCTTCAACATAACAAATCTTTCTTCAGTAGATTTTATTTTTGACAAAGCCCTAAAATAGAAACATCTAGGGAGTAACGTGTAAAAATATCGTTGGCCAAGCAATTGGATCTCCGCGTCCTATCAGTAGGTACGGGAAAGTTGGATCCCAAAATGCTCGAATGAGGTGCCACCTAAGAAGGGGCTCTATATAGTCCAATAATAATAGTGTGTAAAGGCTGCATTTGAATCCCAGTGGTTGAGTGGTAGTGTATCGCGCTTCCCCGACACAGGTCCGGGGTTCAAATCCTGGTCTGGGCAAGGTCGACTCAGCCTTTCATCCCTTCAGTGGGTCGATAAAAGAGTACCAAGCTTCTTGGGAACTGAACATTGTTGGTTCCGCGTCAAACTGACCACTTGACCGAAACACCTGCACATGCACCCCAGCGCCTAAGCTCACGTATACTGAAATAAACACAGTAGACCTTGACCCTCATTAGCTGTTGCGCCACTGAGTTCAGTTTTAAAGGCTGCATTTCAGGTACCATTCTTTGACTATATCATGGGGAAAAAAGCACACGATAAAGTGCATCCCTTCCTGTACAGCGCGGGGATTTTCTGGACCACAAATTTTGCTGTTTCATGAGAGTCATACGTGGAAAATAAATATTGTAGTCGTAAAATTGTCAAAATCTAAGAATTTAGCAACTTATTTGAAATGTGCTTTAAGTTTGAATTATTCTCTTTACTAGTAGGCAAAGACAGTGTTAAGTGGAGAATAATAATAAAATTACAATAAAAATTTTCATTAACATGTAGAAGATTCCATATTTTGATACCAACTCCGGGGTGGGCATTACGTCGATCGCGATCGACCGGTAGACCGCCAAGACAGTTTGGGGTGACTTCCTGAAGATTAGCAGTTAGTAATTATATACGGAAATATTCAAGATTGGCTGACAGAAAGCAGATTAAGTCTTTACTGATTATAATTTCAAGAACTAACTTTGGATGAAAATGTTTGATTTTTTTAATGTATTTTGAATTGTTTGATAATAAATGCATCATTAGATATTACTATATTTGTGGCTATTATTATTATGTTTGTATTTTGCATTTTGCTTTAAACGCGGTTTCAAAAATGTGAGTTTTTTATTTTATTTACGTAGGTAAGTACGTATTCCGTATTTATTAAAAGGTTATAATAAATATTGTCAATCTTTTACATACTTCACCACACCTACGACTCTGGGCAGTGGGCGCACTCGTGAATTTTTTAAAGGGGGTGCGGGGAGCGGTGATCCAGGTCGAATGTCTGCATTTTTATATCCTACCCCAATACGCAGCCAAACATATTTTTTTTTTCATTTTGTATATTGTCGGGAACAAAAAACAATAAGAAATGAAAGATTGAATAAATAATTCGCATTAATTAATAAAAAAACTATTAATAACAAATACTTAGTTAAATTTTACGTACTATATACATGGGATTGTAATCAATCAGAACAAAATCAAGGGTCCTGGAGGGAGGTCCGGCCCCGTAGAATCTCCCCCTCTTTGTGTGTGCCACTGATACTGGGTGGACCGCAACACCTTGAAAAAATTCGTATCCTGGAAAAGTCTGCCCACCCCTGTTTTAGCTTATTTCTGCTTAAGTTCATGTGCTTTGTATCTGTATATATATGTTTCATATTTCAAATAACCTGTAAAGTGGGATTTATTGAATTTAACTTCTTAATGTTGAATGAAATGCTATTGATACATTAAATACTTTTAATTTTGAAACACAAGTTCATCAACAATTACTTGCGCAATAATAGTTTTTTTTAAAAAAATTACTATGTCCTCTATCAAAAAATAATTTATGGGTATGTGTCGTGAAGAACGAAACATTGTTTTTCAAACCTAAACTACAATTTTAGGTAAAATACCTTTCTTGCAGAATTTTAATTGATATTTAATAATTTAAATATATCACTTCTAAAATTTTGCATTAAACTAAAAAAAAATCACTGACTGAAGACAAATAAAATGCGTTACTAATATGTTTATATGGAAAAAAAATCTTTTTGTGTGATTTATCTTCCTGAACCAGATGAACGAACGACCTCATATAAAAAATATCGGGTACCTTGGAGGAAAAAAATCTAACTTAAAAATAAAACAAACAACAACGAAGTAAATTCAGGAAAAAATAACAGTAAAAAGAGAAGAAAATGTGTTCAACTTAATATAAATAAAAATCAGAATTCTTTCACATTTTCACACTTTTACAAAGAGACCTAGGTGACAAGGCTCCTTTTGAAGATAAGTTGTCAAATACCATAAGACGAATGTCGACTTATCAGGATTTTGTCGAAAGTTACAAAATAAGTGTAAATGAAGATAAAGGACAAGTTTCTGTCAGACATTTCAAGGATATCGTCCTTTAAGCCATCAAACGCAATCCGACCATTGTACAACTTGAAATTTGAATGGCAGCAAAAGTTGGCTAGACTGGTTATTTTCACTCGAAATCCTTTAGAAATAAATCTTACCTTTTTTTGAAAAGGAAACATGTCATTTAAAATATTTTTAGAATAGAGTATTTATTTGAAGATTTATCACTAGTAGGAAATGTATAACAAGAGATTTAAAAACACAGTGCGCTTGAACTACAAACAGTATGCTAAAATTTATCTTTTAAGCTCTTCGTAAATTGAAGCGAAATTAATGCAAAAGGCATTATAGATTTTTAAGAACTCGATTAGAAAATTATCCACCATAAAGTTGGTCACAATGACAGCTAATTACTGTTAAATATTTGAAATTTTAAAATGATATATGTGGGAATGAGTGTAAGTAAGCACTGACTCAAAATTAATGCTTGAATTAGTTTCATATTTTATGCCAGGGGTCGACAACTTTTTAGCTCTGGCGTGCCAAATCAATCTACCATTATGATTCAGCGTGCTATACAGTAGGTTATTTTTGAGACAATTCGATTCCCGTGATAATGCCTGCAGATTCAGAGAATAAAGGTCAATAATTTAGATATTTACAGTTTTATTACATATTCATTTTACATCATTTAAAGATATTTCTTAAAATAAAAATAAAAAGCATAAAATATAACTATTTCTTCAACAAAAATAAGAAAATTGTACTTTTATTGTGTATTTTTCAACATTTTTATATTAAAATAAGAAATAGACAACGAAAAGTATAGGTATTTCCCTCATTACAGTTAAATAAAATATAAATTAAAGTTTTAATGGGAACCTAGCCCTTGCACTGCTCTACTTTTATATCGCAAAATCATAGGTATAATGTGTGAGTTTCAATTTGACACAATTCTGAGCATTCAGTTATTAAATAATTTCTTTGCGCTCTCGAAATATTTTTCATGCAAAGAAATGTTTTTTACTTTGATATGTAGAACCAAAAGTAAAAAGCGGAGTACATGCTAGTTTCTCTCTTTAAGCAATTAAATCTCTACAGCAATGACATTTAATAATTTACAAAATAGTTGTAATTTTATCTTTAGAGTTACCTTTCAAATTTTTTTCGTAATTCTGCATATGTCCATAATTCTGGAGATGTTTGTCAAATAAGGTCCATTAAACATTTATCAACTTCGAACCACTCAAAAATTGACAAATTTATAGAGTAGTACCGAGTGCCAATGAGAATTGCACTTCGTGCACCAGATTGCTGACCCCCTGTTTTATACAGTATTTTGAATCAGCTCATTTGCTACTTTCCAACAATTTTACGGGGAATATATAAGAGTTTCTTTCGACTTTATTTGCCATATTGCATGTATGAGCTGCAAAATTTAATACAGAGACACAAAAGGAAGTAAAAATAAAGGCAAAAACTTAATAAATAAAATTAGTTCTTAAATTGTTATACATGTGGTCAACTAATTTAAGCATTAAGTGCTAAAATCTAAAAAATAGTAAAATTTACTAATCATTCACATTAAAAAAAACGTTATTTGGATTTGAGACTGAAAAAAATAGCACTTAAATTAATCGACAGAATATACCTATTTCTTAATTTAAAATTTACAAGCATTCTCAATAATTAAAAATAAATAGTACTTAAATTTAGCCTACGATATTATCATAATTTAGTGAAATATATTCGAAAAAAAAAATTACGCGTCGAAATCATAGTTAATTTGTACGTGTAAAGGCAAGACATTCAAATGAGATATGTGAAACATTTAATGTAACATACTAGGACATCTTTCTAGGTTTTGTAAATTTTCATTCATGATTTCATCTTTGAACATTATATAAAAAAAATTAACATGAAAAGAAAAGTTTTTTTTTTCAAAATGCTATTCAAGTATTAGATAGCGTTATGTATACCCAGACAGACATATACTGAAATATTGAATTGCTTATTTGTTCAGATTATACTTTTTTGTAATGGCACTTCTGATTTTTGATAGAACACTTAAGAATTGCTAAGATGAAAAATAAATATAATTTTTTTATTACGTAGTTTTTTTATATTAAATTTTTCAAGTGTTTTGTGACTATACATACATTTATTTAAATGAATAAATAAAAATTATTGCGATTAAATTATCATTTAAAAATTTTGTATGCATTAATTTCTAAATACAATCCACAGCAGAGGGGTTCTTGTCTGGCGCTGTTGCAATCGAAGCGTAGGTTCAATGGTCTTTAAGACTAATTGTTTTGTGGGGCTGATATGCATTAAATTTATGGTTGAGGCTTAAAGTCCTCAAGTTAGCTTAAAAGTTTGGAGAGTGTCGTGTCAGATCAAATAAAGCACGAGGCGACCTTTTAGCGTGACACGAAGATTCGAACCAATCACTCGACAGAAACAACACCAACTACGAGTTTACGGCCAAGATTACCGTGGCTATTTTCTTTCATTTGTAATGCCTGTCGGTTCCTGCTTCCTTCTGAAACCCCTTGTCTATCCTCTAGGTGTGTGGGAGAAACTGAATAATTAACAGACATGATTCACACTAATTATTTTATTGTCACCAAAATATCAAGTAGACACAATAACAATCTAATTAAGATAACAGATCAGACAGTAGAGCGTGGAGGTGAGACTCAATAGCCTGGGGATAATAATACGGACCCTCAACTGATTCTACGATAGCTTAAACATGCTCAATATAAACTATGGCTCACACTAATATAAGCTAACTTTTATTTAAATAAGGATCACACGATACCTGTACTTTTATGAAGTCAAGTCTTACACTTGAACCTTGAAGGCGATCTTCATCTGGATTTAATCACCGTCGATTGATCCACTCTCAGTAATCTTCCATTGATAAATTCTCAATACACTTAATCATTTCACGATCCTTCACTCTCCAACTAACCAAATAACTCCTCAAACTCGCGAACACAGAATTTATATAATATATTTAATTTGCATAATCACGCTTTCCTTACTCGGTGAAAGTTGGTTGATACCATTGTTTCCCCAGAAGAATCCCCAAGGGTTTAGTAGAGCCGCGCGTATAGATCCGTCGCACATTTATATATATTTTTTCCCAATGGAGCTGCATTTTAGCAACTTAGCCTTTACAGACACGGTAAGTCCCCAAACATGAGAGCCATTTCATGGTGGGCACACCCTAGTGGCTGCCTCCTTACCAAATTTGGACGTTTGAATTAATATTTTAATTCGTCGGATGCTAAATATTACCATGATTTAATTTTGCTGAGAGTACCAGAGACAAATTGATACTCTATGGATCTTTTACATGCCACATAATCATATGAAATGCGTGCCTTCAATTTTCGCATCCCGAAATTCTATCGACTCTAGCCTGTGTTGAAACCGCGACCTTAAGGCTTAAGAAGCGGGCCCACTACCTCTATCTAAGCCATCGGAGCCAATGTTTCATTTATATTTGTATAGATAATTCTGAATGAGTTAATTATTGCAAGAGGAATATAATTGCATTATTCTTTTATAAAATTTGACAATTCTCTCTTTCTTATGAATTCATACCTCTCAGGTATACTTGAGATGAATCACGGGTTTAAAATCTAGCTCACCAAATACCCATAGTGCTCAATAATAGGGACTGTCGCCTGTGAAATAAAAAATCGCTTAACATGGTGTGGAAGTTAAAAATATGAGGTGATCACTCAAGTGTCATTCTTAAGGTATTCGACTGGTTGCGATAACTTTTTTTTTAAAAAAAGGAGGTATGGGGATTTTTTTTGTTATTTTTAGATTTGTTTAGTGCATTTTAAGAAAAATGTGCTAAAATTAAGAAGAGAAAAAGAAATTATTATTACCAAAATGGGAAAAATAGGTAAAAATTGACAAAAAAATAGCATAAACGCGGCCCATTCTGCACCAAAGGTTTATAAACAAATTTTCAATTTTTTTCAATCTTATATGTTGCTATATTATTCAATTTTGAAATGACCTTCAGGATAAGAGATATTTTCTTTTTTACAAAATCTAGAGCACTTTATCTCAGTTACTATATGAAAATGCTTAAAAAGACAGTGATTATATTCACACAAGGGACTGTAAATTTTGTAATAAAACAGTGATTGATAAATCTGAAGATTAAAACAATTCTACTGTTATACGGAACTTACAGAAAAAATTTCAGTTCATTATGTTCAAAATTATTTTAGCAATCGCTGACCCCGTTTGATTATTTTCAAAAAATCACATTTCGAGTAAAACGCGTTTTAAAGTATGACATCTTGCTTAAAGTAATGGCATCTGCTTTTACTAAAGCACTTGCAGTTTTTGTTCTTGTGAACGGAAAATGATAAACTTAGTATTTTTATAAAGCTAATAAGATGGCCCATAAAATACAATCATAAAAAAAAAGTTTGTCAATTTTTGGCAAAATTTACAGTTTTAGGGTAGTCGGATACCTTAACCTCTTCCAGGTTCATTTTATTTTTGGATTATGGATCGAAAAATGTCAATTTTTTTCTATGTTTATTTTCAAACATACATATCTTTTTAAACATAATAGCACCATTCGCATGCAAAATTCCTTACAAAATGAATGTAAAAAATATATTTTTCTTATAAATGAGTAATTTACCTGTAAAGTTGGTTTTCTGCATGGCAGAAATCATCAGACTTTTTAGTCAATTCTCACTAACTATAAATATAAAGCTTACAATACCTAGTTCTTATATTGAATTGCAAATTTTATTTACATCTTTCATTTACATAAATGATTATGAAATTATCAATCGAAATTTGATCGTGTATGACAAATTCGAAAACACGGTACTGTACATAACCCAATATAGCAGTCTGGACTGTGTAATCTTGTTTCTCTTTTTAACTTTACTGTCTCTCTTTAAGCTGCAAATAATACACTGTCGTGTTGGAATAGTTTTCTTCTGTTTTGGGGGAATGTAGTCAACAAACTGTCTTTCAGACAATCGTAAAGGGTGGTACTCAGCAGAAGGACGTTCTCTTTTTGCAGGAAACTCCACCGAGTGGTATTTATCAATCATACGAAACCATAAAAAGCACATGCGAAATAATTCGGGAAAGACCAATTGTACACTGCACATTTTCACAATGCTACACTTGGAATGAATCAGAATGGCACGTTTCGCATGCCCGAGCAGCTCGGGAAAAACCGAAAAGGGGTTAATTACAGTTTAAAATTACTAGATTCACCTCTATTATCCTGCTCCAGAAGCATTTTAAATAAATTAATCCAATATTTCTTCGTTTGAGTTTACATTTGTAGGTTCCAAATTGCGTTTTTGGAATATGTACGAAAAATGTAGTTGCGTACACAGATCTGTCTTATGGGACTTCTTATAGAGTACATAGACGAAAACGCTCAGGAGTATCCTCTATAGCAGCGCTTCTCAAACTGTGGGGTTCGTGAAAACCCAAGGAGGGGGCGTGAGCATATTTAAAAGTCGAAAACAAAATATTATTAAAAAAAATTATTAATTTTTTTAAAGTAAACAAACAAAGTACGTTCTAACATAATGAAAAATAAAAAAAAAACATATAATACACTTATAAATGTGTACTTTATAATTAATTTAACAATACTAAGTTAAGAGCAGTTTTAATAATTACCAGTAACCACACGAGCCTGTCATATATAAAATTATATGCAAAAAATAACACTTATTTTGATAGTTTGTACGGTTTATATTTATGCCTTAAAGCTGCGGATGAAAAGTTACGAGATTCACTCCACAATGCCTCCGTTTTGCACATAAGTATACGTATGTAGTATATTTGTGGGGGGGGGGGAAGAGAATAAATTTACATATTTAAGGAAATCCTCTGAAATAAGTAAATCTTTCGCAACACACACTGTTAAGGTCATTTTATTGTATTCCAAAGCCTTCGGAATAATTTTAGGGATATCAGTGAACAGGAAAGATCGTATTTTGAAAAGGCGTATATATACGTCCGGGACAATTTACTCACTGGCTGAGAGAGACGTTTTTATACGTATCGTTATATCGTATATAAACGTCTCCGTTATATCGTATCATCACATTCAATACATAGTTATTGTATGGAGGGGGGCGCGATGAAAATTGTGATTGAATATTGGGTCGCAAGTATTGAAAGTTTGAAAAGCACTGCTCTGTAGTAAAAATTAACAATTTGTTGGTCTATGGAGGGTTGACCCCCCCCCCCTTTGTGAAAGCATCTGGGAAAGTGTATTATGTAAGTAAAATGTGCATGGAATGTATTTATGCAGTCCAGTGCAAGTTTCAATTTTTTAAAATAAATTATTGCGTATAAATATATAAAATGTTTAAACTAACACGTAATAAGCATTTAGAAGAAATTTTCAGCAGTGAAAAATGACGGGAGTAATTGAGTATCTATAATTGCAAAGTCATAACCACCTTTGTTACTGTCGGGTTGTGGGTTGGAGTCCTGATGCCACTAAGATAATATGTGTTGGACCTATCTGGCTGGCTCAAAGCTCTCCGGTTAGATCGTGTGGAAGTTTGGAGATTGGTATGGAGCTCTCTTGCTGGAGATTCAAAATTCCTCATCAATAACTCTTGTATTACTTCAAAGTTCTCAACATTAATAACTAATAAATGAGCTGGTAATTTAAAATAATACTCTTAAGCTGAAAAATTTCCGAATTGCGTAAAATTACTTTAAAATTTTAAATTATTAATTGAATATTATCTTAAGCTATCTATCGAAAGATTTTAGTGTAAAATAAAATATGTTCAATTTTTTTTCCATAAATTGGAAAACTTTTCAATAATTGCCAAACAATAACAAAAAGGTGTGTGAAATTACTTATCTTCCCACCACAACAGAGTAATGTCTGATTTAACACAGAGAAACAGGTCACCATCAAAAAGTACTCGACATAAAAGAGTACTAACGTTCCATTTAGAAACGGCATCATCTTGAGGCCTCCCGTGATCAAAGGCGTGTTGCCGCCTCTTTACAAACAATGCCAACAGCTCGGGGGCCCAGTGCAGCTGTAGCCTCGATTGGACCCTGTTTCATCGAGTGATATTCCTGCAGGAAAAAACCGGCCAACACTCTTTCCGATTCCGCAAATGAGGCCGGGCGTCTATTACCTCTTATTATCCTCCTTTTGGAGATGTTCTCGCTCTTGTCTTTCTTTTCACTCTGCTTCGTGATGGTGAAGATCGAATGTGGGTATACGAGTTGCAGCTTCTTCCGCACCTTTTTTTGTTTGCTTTTCTAATGATGGGGAAGAGACGTAATGAGATACATTTTCTACATCTGGAGGAAAAGTTGCAGGTCTTATTAGTGGTTTAGAAAAAGTGGGTAATCTTTGCTCCATGATCATGCTTTTTTATTGAAAAAAACCAATGACATTGTTAAAGCTGCTTATTCGTTTCGTCTTCAGAATTCACACGTGAAGCCCATTTACAGTTAGGTAGTATTATTATACGAACTCTGTATAAGTGTAACATGTATGCTCGCTTACCTGATTTAAAATACTCTTTAAATTATTCTATATTTAAGGTATCCGATTACACACACACCCTAAAATTATAAATTTTGCCAAAAACTGCCATTTTTATGATTTTATTTCATAGACAATCTTATTAGCTTTATAAAAATACCAAGCTTATTATTTTCCGTTCACTAGGACAAAACTACAAGCGTTTTAGTAAAAGCAGATGCCATTACTTTAAGCAAGATGTTATGCTTTAAATGTGTTTTTTTTGTTTTGAAAATGCTCAAACGAAGCCAGAGATTGCTAAAAATGCTTTGAAAATAATTTACAGAAATTTTTATGTGTATGTTCTGTATAAGAGTAGAAGTTTTTTATTTTTCTGATTTATCAATCGCTGTTTTATTACAAAATTTCTAGTCCTTATGTGAATATAATCACTGTTTTTTTAAGCAATTTCATAAAATAACTAAGATAAAGTGCTCTAGTTTTTGTAAAAATAAAAATATATCTTAATCTGAGCGTCATTTCAAAAATGAATAACATAGCAACACATCAGAATAAAAAAAATAATAATTTGTTTATAAACTTTTGGTACAGAATGGGCCACGTTTATGTTAGTTTTTGTCAATTTTTACCCACATTTTCCCATTTTAGTAATAATAATTTATTTTTCTCTTCTTACTTTTAGCATATTTTTCTTAAAATGTTCTAAACAAATCTAAACCCTCCCCCCCCCCAAAAAAAATCCCCATATCTACATTTTTGTAAAAAAAATAAAAAGCCGCAAGTAATCTGATACCTTAACTTCAATGATTTAAATTAAGAATATAAATTTACCATTACAATGGAGTAAAAAAAATATGTACTAAACTTTATACCAGAAATATAACGGAGGGATAAACATTATTGTCCATTAAAGGTGAAAATCTTAAGTAAAATGGGAGTTAAGAATTAGAAGAAGAGGAATAAAAATTGATCTCTTTCTCATATAGAACTTGCTGTTTTTCTTGAATCTAGGTTAAGTACTACTGGATTTCACAGAATTTATTTTTTTATACTTTTAAATCCTTTTTATCCTCTTTTCTTGCTTAATAGTTTAATTTAGAACATACATACTCATTTTTTATATTAACGTATTTGACGCGTCTTGATCACATATAGCTCTTGCTCAAATTCAACCAATTATGCAACCAAGCAGAAATTAGTTGGATAGTAAAATGTGCTTCTGTCTATGATATCTTATAAAAAAATTGAATACTTTTATATTTATTTATTTTGAACTGAGGCAAATATACACACACCGTTGATCGTATCTCTCCAAAAATTTTCAGGGAGCATCGTTGATGTTGTAAAAAGACTTCAGCATATATCCGATAAAAAAAAATTTGAAATTTACTTTCGGTGAATTTCTTTCTTAAACTCATTGTTTAACCCTGTAACTGTCAAGTTATTTTGATGATTTGGGTATATGAACTGTCAAACATTTTAAATGCAAAAATCAAATGTTTAGTAAAAAAATAAAATATACTTAGTAGTTAAAAATTTATATTTTGAATTACACACATGCATAAAAATTTTTAGGTTGTATAGAAACTGCATATTCGCTTGAAGTGGCTGCCCAACAGCTAGTTAGTGATAAAGTTCGCTTCTAGTGGAGCATTATTGTTTAAAAAGTAAAATAATTACAAATAAAAATTAATACGTATTAGTAGTATAATAATTCAGTTTTGTATGGTACACGCGGAAGCACATTTCTAAACACAGACCACTCCACAATTATTATACCAGAACTATGTTTCGTTCCTTATATTTTTTCCATTTGCATCCTTTTTTGAACCACAAACTTTGCAGTGTCTCGTAGACTGACATTTTGCAGGAGTAGGAGGAATACGGGATGTAAAATGTCGTTCAGTAAGACGGACAGGGTTATCTACTCTAAGTGCTCTGCAATATTTCTTTTTTCCAGAAACTGTATCATTATATTTATATACAAGCCCTTCGATTCGAAATTCTAAAAATGTAATACGTTTCCAAACTACATTTTTATAGAGCAAAAATGAGTTCCAGAGAACAGTGTCTAGTAAATGCAAACATAGCTTTTAATAATATTTATTTGGACATTTTCGGATTGTTGGATGAAGGGATATTTTCTGATCACGATCTATGCCACCCATAGCAAATTACTTCGTATAATAATCGGGCGTGAGATTTTGGAGCTCTAGTGCCATGCCGATATTATGTCGGGCGTGACGTTTTTGGAGCTCTAGCGCCATGCCAATATTATGTCGGGCGTGACGTTTTGGAGCACTAGCGCCAATGTCGATATTATTTCGGGCG
>BMAO01025541.1:0-29599 GCA_019973975.1 Trichonephila clavata | reverse complement strand
ATTCCGTGAAGCTCTGACCAAGAAATCGCATCGTATAATCTACGAAGGTGTTCTTGATTTGAACGACTGCTGTATTGTTTCCAGATGCGATGGAGGAATCAAAGTGATTAGGCTTTGAATTTTGCCACATCCGTCCTATTCTCTCGATCTAGTCTCTAGAGTTTTTATTTTTTATTCTTAGAACTTAAAAAACTACTGCAGGTTGGAGATTTGACAAAATAATGGCGTCATTCCAAGAGCTGGAATAACGATTTTATAAATGCGCCCTTTCGAGAAATACTGGGAGATATGTATAATTATGGATGATGACAAATACTGGAAACTTTTAAGAATAACAAATAAAAATTTCTGCATCGATTATTTTTAGCGAATAACTCTTCCTTTATGATGCATCTTCATATTTATGATTGCTTGTGCCCTGCAATTTTTATACTCTCATTTAGAAGACGCATTTCGAAGTTTCATAAAAGTTTTTCTTTTGAAAATTAATTTTCCTTGCTATATTGACTATGCATTACTTCTAAACCTCAGAGTTTTTTCAATGGGAGTGATTCATGTTCGTCATAGTCAATGATATTGATAACCATGCTTTTAGCCAATCATTTTCAAAAATTCATGTGATGTCACAGTCACACGATAAAGCAATCACGTGTTTCTAGCTAATCAGTTCTTGCACTTCGTTGTTGCCAACTTTTGATTTTTTCAGAAACTTTCTTTTAAAAACTACAAATTTTTCAAGAATAATAACGCACATAGGTAGACAAAATGCATTTTATTTGAAAGTAACATAAAATAAATTTTTTCCCCAAAACATTTGGTGAAATGAAATGTTAAATGAAATTTTATCCGAGTTTTACAAATAGAACAACAAGTTTTAGTTTTGATGTCTGTTTTGAATTCGAAGGAGAACACGTGTTTGACTTTATCATTTGACCATCATTGATTTAAGGTATCCGACTATCCTAAATTGTGAATTTTGCCACAAACTGAAAAAATTTTTATGGTTTATTTTATAGGCCATCTTATTAGCTTTATAAAATACTTATTCTTTTCCGTTCACTAGAACAAAAACTACAAATGTTTAGTAAAAGCAATACCATTACTTTAAGCAAGATGTCATACTTTAAAACACGTTTTACTCGAAATGTGATTTTTTGAAAATGCTCAAAGGGGGGGGGACAGCGATTTCTCAAAAGCTTTAAAATAATTAACTGAAATTTTTTGTGTAAGTTTTGTAAAACAGTTTTTTCAAGCAATTTCATATAACATCTGAGATAAAGTTCTCTAGTTTTCGTAAAATTAAAATATTTCTTACTGAAGGTCATTTCGACAATGAATAACATAGCATTACATTAGAACTGAAAAATTGAAAATTTGTTCATAAACTTTTGGTAAAGAATGGGCCCGTTTGTGTCATTTTTTTGTAAATTTTTCCCATTTTTGTTATAATAATTTATTTTTCGCTTCTTAATTTTAGCATATTTTTCTTAAAATGTACTAAAAAAAATCTAAAAACAACAAACAACCTACATATCTCTATTTTTTAAAAAAAAGTAGTCGCAACCACAGTCGGATACTTCAAACCCATTACAAGCGGGTTGACGTAATATCCAGATTTAGCACTGATTACAAATAGACATACCCCCCCCCTTTTCATCAAAATCTAAAATATCAGGAATATCAGCAATTTACTATACTGAATTCATAAGATATGAAGTAGCATATAAGCAGAGAACAAACAAATGCAAATTCTTTTATCTGTGTCACTTATCCCCCTTCATAAATCTCCAAGATAATATATGTGGTAATAAGCACTTTAGCACATAACTACAACCTATTAATTTCTATGTCTTAATGCATACCATTACCCCAAACGGCTTGACCTCTCTCTCCACCGAGGCGGAAGTGCCTGGAATTGGAAACCGGCAGATAAATCACTTGGCGGTGAGAAAGAAATAGAAGCTAAAATTACAATGCCACGGTAAGTAGGGGGGAGGAACGGTGGAAAAAACCCAAACACCTCTCACAGTTATTAAATTAATTCATTGCAGAAGAAAAAAGGGACATTTCAAGAAAGGTGCTGATGACATGCTTCTAATTAGAACCGGAAAGAGGTCGCGCTTATTAAACAAAGTATTGCAAAAGAAAGTGATTCTATTTTTTATTTTTTTTTAGAAAAAAAAAGTTTTTTAATTAAGGTTTAAATTTGTCTTCGAAACAAAACCAACATCGTCAGTTGAAATGAAGCAATAAATAAAATAACACATTATGCTTTTGTGATGAGAAAATTTAAATACCACCGACTGCGAGTTAAGTTTTGTTTGATTTGCTGGTCCGTCATCGTCTGGGGCCCAGTGATTAAGGCTGCATACTTTAAGGCTGACGACGTTCAAGTTAATTTGGAATTTCAAATTGAATTTCCACCAGAAATTCGACTGAAAGCCTGGCATTAGCTGTACAATACATTCAAAGCACTCTCTGGCGTAGCCCGTATCAAAATTTCTGGACTCTCCCTTTTTTTGGGGGGGGGGCCTTAATATGTTACGATTTTTTGCTTACATATGCTGTGGCTCCTGTAGCTTGAAGGTCCCATATCATTGATACGGTGGTAGATACGCCCCTGATTCAGAGTCAAATATACACCCAATTCCTTTTTTTACACGGTAGATACATTCCCTAGAAAACCGCGCAAAAAAATTGTGCAAAAAAAGTAAATGTTGTGACATATGATAAATTTGGGGATATGTTCCACAACTTTAAAAACTCCCATCCAGTATAGTGGTTAGCGACACTGACTGCTATGCCGTAGGGTCTGGGTTCGAATCCTGGAGAAGGCATGGATGTTTGCAAATGTATAGTGCCTTCATGGCAGGGGGGGGGGTACTCTCTAAATAGCCGTCGAGCTGCAATTCCTCTCGTGAGGTTGGTGGAAGGGGAAGAGAGGTGGGAGTGAAAATTTAGTCTATAAGTACATGCAACATATAAATATTTTAACTGAAGTTAGGAGTAAGTTGAAAAGTCTGCTATTAGCGTTTTTTTTGGAGGGTGATATCATGGAACACAAAACTTAAGATTACGTTGAAATTTTAATGCACGCTCTAGGTCGGGATCATGCAAAAGAAAATGTTGTTCCCTAGTTTTAGCAAATTTTAAGCTTTTACGTAATAAATCAGCTGTTAATAGCTGATTCGTCATTATTGATTTCTTTCTTATTATAAACTATCATAAATTTCATCAAATCGTCCTCATCCAAAGGGCTTTAACGCAAATTACAATTATACTGAAGAACGAAATGCTGTGTTCAAGTTGAAGTACAAGGAAATGAAGAAAAAATTATTATAAAATTCAGGTACTTCCCGTAACTCCAGAATACAAAGAAAACAAGACATGAAGAAAATCAAGTCATGGGTGTATTAAGCTGGGTCACCAATTTGAGTGTATTAACTTTGATGTGTATGTTACGGTTTTTGAACAATTAACGACGCACGAGTCTTTTTTTCACTTAGAATTCTTTGAAAAAAGTACTGTTATTAATATTATTTATTTTGTTAAGATATGCAGTTTTGGGACCAAACCTTTTTGTATAATACAAATGTATATTACGTCGAGGAATAGGTTATTTCCCTGCTAGCAGCCTAATATAAAACAGCCTTTGCAGTAAAGTTGTCAGAAGAAAAATTAAATCCTGTGTTGGGCAGGGAATCCCAAACTGTCAAGGTGAACAAAATTCATAGTCTCTCTCCCAAGACATAGAGGGCAGTCTGGAGTGTCTATCACACCAATTCGGTGTAGGTGTTGCTGAAAAAAGTCATGACTGGTCACAGTTCTAAAAACAGCAGAGAAAACCTGTCTAGGAAGACCCATTGGGATTGGACTATGGAGCAAGGTCTCCTAGGTCTTACCCCTAGCATCATCCTCTTGAATTCAGCGAATGTATTTTCCCACAGATCTATCTGGAGGTGCAAAAACGTCACTATCTTCTCTTTTAAGGGTAGTTTTAAGTTCACAAAATTTCTCCCTAGGCAGAGCACCAGCATTCCAGAATGGCCCTGAGTTACGTCGATCGCGATCGACCGATGGTCGCCAGACAATTTGGAGTGACCGCCTGAAGATTAGCCGTTAGTAATTGTATACGGAAATATTCAAGATTGGCCGACAGTACGCAGACTAAGTCTTTCTACTGGCTATAATAACGAGAACTAACTTTAGATGAAATGTTTTATCTTTTAAAGTATTTTGTGAATTGTTTGATAATAAATACATCATTAGATATTATTATATTTGTGGCTATTATTATTATGTTTGCATTTTGCGTTTTGCTTTAAACGTGGTTTCAAAAAAGTTAGTTTTTCATTTTATTTGCGTAGATATGTACATATTCCATATTTATTACTAAGCTATAATAAATATTGTTGACTTTTTCCTTACCTCACCACACCTACGACCCTGGGCAGAGCGCGCACTCGTGAATTTTTCAAGGGGGTCGCGAGGCGCTGAAGTCCAGGGTCGAATGTCTACCATTATCATATCCTAGCCCAATACGCTGGCAAACATATTTTTTTCCTTTTGTAGTTTGTGGAGAACAAAGAACAGCAAGAAATAAATTATTGAATAAATAACTAGCATTATTTAATAAAAAATTATTAATAACAAATGCTTAATTAAATTTTACGTACTATATACATGGGATTATAATCGATTGAAAAAAAATCATGAGCTATGAAGGAGGGTCCGGACCTATGGACCCTTCCTCCCCCCCCCCTTTGTGTGGGCCACTGATACTGGGTGGACTGCAACAACTTGAAAAAATTAGAAGTAGCCCGTACCCTGGAAAAGTCTGCCCACCCCTGCTGTTACACAATTAGCAATACCCGGGGGCACGTGTAGCTTAAAAATTGCTACGGACGCGAGTAATTCTACCCCTACTAGACACTGTTAAATATTAGACCAGGGGTGGCCAATCCAAATGACCTTGTGCCACTTCGGAAAAATATAATAATCCCGATGCTGCATATAAAAACACATATCTTTGCTTTGGATTGAACCCTTACACAATCATTTATTGGATTGAAACAGAGGCATCGGGATAAATAGAAACTATTATGGGATTTATTTGTTGCAAAACACTGTACTAAAAAAAATAATGCTCAAAATATTCACATTTTGTACAGTTGTATAGAATCTCGCGGGTTGCGGGTTGGCCACCCCTGTACAAGACAAAATGGCCTATTGTTTATATATATATATAATATATATATATATATATATATATATACAAGCTGAAAACAGAGATACTGTATACTTCCAAATATAAGCCGATCCCCGAATAAGTCGAGAATGTCTTTTGTCTTCAAAAATTTGCGCAAAATTTGCAGCCTGTAAACAAACCTGAAAGAAAAAAATTCCTGAAATTTTCAAATACGTTTCGAAGCAAGTAATACGGGGGCGATATTTTTCAATAAAGTAGCTGTAAAGTAAGACGCAAAAGACAATAGCTTTATTTCTGATTATTCTGTTTGAAGCTAACGCATTTTATTGCATTCAGTTGTTCATCACTTGACTACGGTTTAAAGTTACGAGGTCCGCCACCCAAAGCTTTTGTGTACCTAAATAGTGCGACTTTAATACTTACTCACTCACTCCATTAATTTGTTACCTTGTACACTGTATGTACTAATCATAACTTTCTATGCCCTTTTTCATTTGCTTGAAAATGGAGCAATGAGAGAAATTTGTATATGGCTAGTGATCGTCGACCTTTGTTTTATGTCCTGCAAGAAAAACTCGCTCCATGATGAACATGAGCATTCAGACATTCCATTGAGTAAACGTAAATTTTAAAAACTAGGCGTAAATTTGGGTTCTGTCACTTACTTCGAAGTGTTTATGCAATTTTTTACTTCCCCTTTTTAGAATAAAGATTCTATCCAAAATACTCAAAAAGTTGCAATTTCCTGGCCAGCGACTTCTTTAAAAACACGCCCCCTCCATCTCTTTAAATTACGTTTTTTCCCGAGATTAGCGGATATGTATGTAAACCGACCCACTTCAACTTTAAAAAAGATTCCACACATCCTCGGCATATAAAATGAAAAGTATATAGTAGTTTTCCTCCTTATCTTTTTAGTTAAGATTACCCATGCTAACTTTCGAACTTAATGTCATTCGGAATGTAAAACACATAAACTTTAACTATGGCGTTACTAATGTAAATCCAGCCTGATGTATTCATAAAAAGAAATTGGATGATTAAGGAATTTAGAAAAAGCTGTTGGTAAGATCTAAGCTAGTAAATCAAAGAAAATGACCGAACCATCGCATGTTTAGTTGGTGCATTTGCAAACAGGTCAGTTTTAGAATGCTTGTTTTTGATATTATCTCTTTATTATTTTTTTACTAGTCATTCGGACTTAAGCACTGGAGCAGGGATGGGCAAATAGTGGTCGTTAAAGAGGATTTTTTTTGGTGGATCACTGAGGTAATTCGAAAACCAAATGAAGAGAAAATGTTCTTTATATTTGGGTTAATATTTTTACGTAATCGGGGTTCGAGGATTTTATGCAAAACAGTCGTAAACAACAAGGAAACTCTTTAAGAGCGATGAGTATTTATTGTCGAAAATCGATCCTTCAAAACACAGAATTCAACAGCAAAATTTGCAGAAAAAATATCAGAAGGATTTCACACCTTCAACAGCACTTAGACACAATGATCAGTAACTAAAATAAACGTATATATAAGCTTATTCACAAGCACAGCCGAGCTAATCACGATCAAGGCAAGTTTACTAATCGCTAGTCAAAATCAGACTCACTGCTCACTGTTTGAAACCAGACTCACTGTTGCTGCGAGTATCGCTTATTTATAGCAGTGGCCGAAACTTCGAGAAAGATGCACTCGTGTCATAGATCGTGAAATTATTGGATTTCTCCACTAATTTCTAGAAAAATCCAGAGGGTCCCGAACTTACCAACATGGTCACCAAAGTCTTAAATTGCTCTCCAATTTGGTCGCCAAAATGATGCCAACTTGGCTCTATCGCCAATATTTCGCCAAGTTCCCATTGAATCGCCATTATAACATAAGGGTCGGCGTTGCTTGTGAATATTACAATTTTATCATGAAATAAATATAGGATAGAGTAATATAAATGCATTACACATTCAAATACAGATTATTTACGCGATTTTATACAAAATTCGTAACAATATGTATTTGTGAGTGAAAGTTTTCTTGCTGGAAGATTAGCAACAGAGTAAATATAGACTCACGAGTTGATTGACATTAACTTGCAGCCTGTGATGAGAATTTCAACAAGCAATTTCATTCGTGATTTTAAAACAAGTAACATATAAAAAATAAGTGAATTCATACTTAGATCATCAAAGAAAAATTGTATTTCATTTACTTTTTATTAAATGATTACAATTAATAATAATATGCGTATACATACGACACATTATTAAGTGGCAAAACACTTTTTAAATTAACCTTAAAAACTTTTTAACCCCATTAAATTTGTAATTACATTTTTTAATAAATGTTGAATATAATAGGTAAGAATTTATCTTAAAACCATTGTAAAAGGAATGTTGACGTCTAACTAGAGCACATATGATTATTCAGGTTAAGTTAAATCTTCACCACAAATTTAACACAATTGCCAATACAAATGCCCACTTCAGCTCAAAACAAACCGTATATTTCGGAACTCAAGTGACTGCCATTCTATTTCTCGTGAAGCTTATCTTGTTTAGAATAAGTATTTTAAGACATCAAAATTAATCCTGAATGTTATAAGGTAACCATGTGAATGTAAATTCCAAAATGCTTTGACAGTCCCCCCTCAATCATCATCATAATTGTTACATTCTTCAATATTTCAGAACACAATAGCTTTGTGTGGTTGCATCAGCATTAAAACATTTTAAAGAGATCAGGAAAATAACTAATGGACAAACTTTTTGTTTGCAGAAAGAAGAAAAATCGTTCTGTGTGGGCTGCTATGAAAGATAAACCCACATGCCATATTTAAATTTTAATGTTTTGTATACATGATTTAAATGTGAAAGATTAAATGCATACATATAGCTATTTAGTAATTATAAAAATATTTATTATACTTAATCATTCAAATTTATTTATTTATTTTTATGTTCCAGAAAAATAATTAAATGTAGCTTCTTTTTCTGAAAAAAAAAACAATAAATACATTCTGTACATTCATTTATAGTTTTAATTTAAGAGATAATTTCTAATATATTTTTAAAAATATAAATGTGTGTGTTAGCAAGATAAGATTGTCAACATGTAAATCTTTGATTATCTTTACTGGGAGATTCTTTATAAGAAATAGAGTATAAATATTAGTAATGTATTATTGTGCGTTACAAATCATCATAGTTACTTTCGTGTATTTAAATATTGCTACGTTCAAAAATAGAGTGCGATTTGTCTAAAGGTATTTTAACACTTTTATATTTCACTGTTCTTTTCCCAAAACTTTGTCAAACTCACTTTCTTCCAAAGCTAGCCTCGTTCACAGTTTCCCATTTCTCACGCTCATTTTCGGTCGATGTGAGTCTGAGGCTATTTCGGATCCCCCCCCCCCTCCTTCTTAGTCAATATCTGCTGTTTATTTTATTCGGTTCGTTACACACTATGTATATCCTCATAATTTTTACAATGTACTCCTTGTTCTTTGTCTTCTCTTCGTTAACATTTTGATTAAACTTTACTGATTCTTTTTTATTAATGCAGCTTAATTGCGATTCCTATCTATTAGCCGTTTTGGATTCCATTTAAAGAATTTCGAATTATTTGAACAAAAAGGAAATATATTTAAGAGCTCGAGAAAACAAAGTTTTAAATAAATAAGGAATCCAACTACCCTAAAATCATGAATTTTGCTAAAAATTGACAATTTTTTTTATGATTTATTTTTAGGCTATCTTATTAGCTTTATAAAAATACTAAGTTTACCATTTTCCGTTGACTAGAACAAAAACTACAAGTGTTTTAGTAGAAGAAGATGTCATTACTTTCAGCAAGATGTCATATTTTAAAACGCGTTTTACTCGAAATGTGTTTTTTTGAAAATGCTCAACGGGGACAGCGACATCTTGCTCAAAAAGTTTTGAAAATAATTAACTGAAAATTTTTGTGTATTTTCTGTATAATAGTAGAAGTTTTTTAACCTTGAGATTTATCAATCACTGTTTTATTACAAAATTTACGCTCCCTTATGTTAATATAATCACTGTTTTTTAAGGAAATTAATATAATAACTAAGATAAAGAGCTCTAGTTTTTGTAAAAATTAAAATATCTCTTATCTTGAAGGTCATTTCGACAATGAATAACATAGCATTACATCAGAATTGAAAAATTGAAAATTTGTTCCTAAACTTTTTTGTATAAAATGGTCCCCGTTTATGTAATTTTTTGCGAATTTTTAACAAATTTTTCCCATTTTAGTAATAACACAATTTCCTTTTCTCTTTTTAATTTTAGCATATTTTTCTTAAAATGTATTAAATAAATCTAAAAACAATTTTAAAAAATCTCCATATCTCCATTCTTTAAAAAAAAGTTGTCGCAAGTTGTCGGATAACTTAATCAATCGCCATTAAAATGAAAATATCCTGTTTATGAAATCACATAAAAGATGTTCGAACTAACATTAAGCATGAAAAATGGCTTCTCCATTAAATTTGATAAATTATTCAGTCAAAACATGATCCCTTTTTCTCTTAAGAGTTATATAAAATAAAAAATTGCATAAAATTGAATCATCAATCTGCAACGCTTAGTCTATAAGACGAGGTTTTTCCTTTTGACACTAATGTCAAGAGTTATCGGTAAAACGAAATTCAATTATTCTAGAAACCTGATCTCCGAATCACTCACATAAAACTCTCTCTGCTTTTTGATTTCACGCAGTTCTTGAATAATTTTGATAACTGTGAAGATGTACTGTTAAATGTAATATAACTTAAAATGTTTTATTATGGTGCAATTGATGGAAAAATTACAATCTCATAACTTAAATGCAAGGCAATGTAAATCACACTCTCTTTTAAAATTACTTAATGAAACGTATACAGATAAAGGTTGAATTCTCTTTTAGCACGTTTAATTATCGCCAACTTGGTGAATTATTCTCGTTATTTTGCATAAAAGCTCGAAACAGAAAAAAGAACTGTTGGCATTGTATGGCACTATTTATTTCCTCCATCACCTACGTTTTTTTAAAAAAAAATTCTAAGGGGTTACGGATTGGTGTTTTACCATTGCCGATCTGTACCATTCCCCGGGAGCTGGTATCTCTTTTAAGCTTGGCACTATTTTGGTCAGGGACGGGCAAACTTTTCCAGGGTACGGGCTACTTCTTTTTTTGAAGGTATTCCGATCCACCCAGTGACGCTGGTGTGGTGAGCTAAGAAAAAGGTCTATAATATTTATTATACCTTAATAATAAATACGGAATATATGTACTTACCTGCGTAACTACAATAAAATAAACGTCTCCTTTTAAGAACGCTTTTAAAGCAAAACGCAAAATACAAACATAATAATAATAACCCCAAATATAAAAATATCAAATGATGCCTTTGTCAAACGAAACAATTCAAAATATATTAAAAAATAAAGCATTTTCATTTAAAGTTAATGCTTCGTGTTACAGTCAGTTTTAGTCTGCTTTCTGTTAGCAAATCTTGAACATTTTGGTATGTAGTATTTACTAGCTGCTAATCTTCTGGTAGTCATTCCAAAATGTCTGGTCGATCGCCCTCAACTTAATGCTTATCCCCTAATATAGGTGGTACACAAATCACCACAAGAAATTTTGACGTTTAGTTTCCTCCCCAGAGGGAGACACCTGAGCTTTGCCGATGCGAAACCATGCTAGGAATTTTAGTTTTGTCAAGAGCACTCAAGCCACACGGGCACTCTAGGGATCAATAACATGCCGCACAAGCATCCGACATGGACGTTATCGATTTTTTGCATCATGAAAATCCACCGACTTGGACCAGAGTCGAACCCACAACCTTAGGCGTACAAGGCCAGAACCAAACCAACTACGCCACCCAACTAGACCATCAATTAAGTTAACTTTAATCATACTTTAATGCAAGACTTTGAAGTCCTACTCTCCTTTAAGACTATTTTATGAAACGTATACAGATTAACACGTTGAATTCTACTTTTAGTTAACATTTTTATTTATCGCCAGCTTGTCGAATCATTCCCGTCATATTAGGTAAAAATCTAATGTACGATTTGTTGGTCAATATATGTGGCACAGTTTTTTTTTCCTCCTTCGAAAAAGGTAAATCAAATCGTAATTTTATTGTAAGATATTGAAAATCACATTTTTCTTAAAAAAAAAAAACTTTTTGAAACGCATAACAATTTAAGTTTAGATTTCTGTTTGTTCAAACTTTTATTTATCACCGATTTGGTAAATGATTATCGCCATATTGAATAAACGTCAAAATATGGTAAAAAGAGCTGTTGGCGCAATTTGGCGTTATTGCTTTTTTCCGTCACCAAAGGTGGGAATTTAATTAAGATTTTACACATATCGTATACAAAATCTTCTTTTCAAGCACTACAGCCGGTTACCGACCAAGACTTTATCAGTCAGCTTACACCATCTTAATCTATTCGATGCTATATTCTTCCATCGGTTAACTCCCAAGTTATTTAACCACTTTTTTAATTTATCCATCCACCTTGTTCTCGGTCTTCCTCCTTTCCTTTCCCCCTCTGGAGTTTGGAAAGCCATTTTCTTAAAAGGATTTTCATCGTTGTATCGAAATACATCTCTCAGCCACCTTATTTGGGAAGCCTTAATCACTGTGAATATGTTGGGTTCTCTGTATTTCGATTAAAGTTTAAGGCTATATTGTATTCTCCAGATTGCGTTTCCTCTAACTGCGCCAAATATTTTTCTTAATATTTTTCTCTCGAAAGTCAACAGTTTCTTTTCGTTTTCTTTGTTGTTTGTTGTTTCAAATCCCCTTGGAACAAGAAAGCCTACAACAAGTCCATTTGACATTTCCGCATAAGAATGTCACAATCCAGATCTTGATCTCCAAACAACTGTCCCAGAGAAATACCCCAGCAGTTCAGAAGATGAGCAGGAGAAGCAGGGACAGGAGAAGAAAGACTTTACCTCCTGCACAAAGGTCCTATCACGCAGGTGACCGCTTCTAATGCGTGCCAAGGCCATCTGAAGAGCTCTGGATCTCCTGCACTGTAGAGATAGGCCAAGACTCTTAGCTGCGTGCCAGTGATGAGCAGGAGGGTTTCACCAAGTCAGGTTTATTTTTGCTCTGTGGAGAGAATGAATTTCAGAATGGCTCAAGACAGAGGAACTGGGGTTAGGGAGATCACAGCCCTTGTCAGCCTGCTCATCAGCTGCCTTGTTCCCAGGCATACCCACATGCGACAGAATTCGCTGGAAACACACTTGTTTCCTCTGACCAAGCCAAGCTCTTTGTTAATTGTATATGCATAATACAATCAGATTTATTCAATGAAATAAAATCACAATTAATATAATTTTATGGATAATATCAGGTACAAAATAATGTATTTCGAAGAAAAACTATTTTTTTTTAAACTTCGTGTAAATCCGATGACTTCAAGTATACAAAATTATCTTTAACTGCGTCATTTTTTTCTCTTTCTCTTTTCAGTATCGAGAATGTTTAAAGAAATTGAAATTTTAATGGAATCAAAAATGAGTTTCTTTAAAATAAATGGAAAATTGTGTGATAACATTTCTCCATATTCTCAGGCAATGAATTACTCTAACTTTATTTCATAAAAACCGCAAACATTTCTCGATTATGTGAATTTATAGTTTTATTTTTAAGTCTCTCATATATCCCAGCTGTCTTGAACTTTAGAACTGTTATAAAATTGATATAAAGTTATACAATTCAAGTTGATTGACAGGCAAAAGCGCTGAAGCTCTCATCTATACGGCATTTATAGTTCCTGAACGTAAAATTGGTTTCCAAGATATTTCTAAATCTACACACATTTATAACAATGAAATCCAAACAAGTGTTATAAAAAAAATTTAAGTCAACTCCTGCTTTGAATGGATGAATATAATTTTATACTCCCTATATATATATATATATAGGGAGAGAGTGAGCTAATAGAAGGTATTGAAAAAGAGCAAAAATTTAGTTTTCCTTTGATGGATTTTCCTTCACTGTTGTACGTATATTTTACGTTTATTTCAATATTTTAAGAATGTGTGAGCTTTCAGACTTTTAAAAATATTTGAAAAAACACTTTAATTTTACTCAAGGAAAAAGTAAGCAAACAAAAATCTTTTGAATTCTTCAAAGTTTCGGATGTATTTTACGTAATTTAAATAAATATAGTTAATTATGTAAGATAAGGAGAGATAAAATAAATCCACGGGTTCAAAGTGGTTTCCGAATCCAGAAGCCAGTCTAATAAAGAGGATGAATCAAAGAAATAATTACCTTCGCTTAAGTATCTTAGGAATAAAAGCTGCTATATCTTAGAAATTCTAATTTCTGAGTAAGAAACACGATGTAATATCGTTTTTTATTACAATACAAAAAGAAAATACACAAATATTTTTTATTATGAAAAGTATTTAACTTATAATCTCTAGTTTTAAAAAATTAATTTGTTAATTCTAATTTTCTCAAATAATTATTTTAAATAATATTTGACTTCATTTTCTAAATTATTGTCAATTGATAATTTTTACAGGAACATATTTTTTGAAGAAACTCACGAAAAATATAACGTCTATTTTTTGTAAATATCAATTACTAAACGTAAATAAAGAACAGTGACTTGATATACTGATACACATCATCACATATACAATTGTATAAAATGTTTCAAATTAATTTTAAGAGATAAAATGCATGCATTCGTATTTAATTGCATTTCCGGTTGTAAACCGCCAAACCAATCGCTATCGCAATGTATATTTATAGACAGTACCGGAAAATGTTAGTTTATATGCAGTAATACAAATGATTTTTGAAAGAATATCCGGGATAGGCTACAGTCTAATTGTTTTGCTGTATTGATCAAAATTCAGGATGCGCAATATTTTTAATTATTAAGCTCATTTGGGTTATTTTGAGAGGACTTCAGTTCTTTTTTTTAGTTTTTGTTTGTGATAGAATGGGTTCCCTTTCCCGTGTAAATCTATTTTAGGCAACTGTAATAGAAATAGTTATTAAGTGTGTGTGAAAGGAAAAAAACGAAAGACTGAAATTTTATGATGGTGTTCTCGAAAACTCAGGCCGGTAGTCTCGGACGCACTCTTGGAGGGCGAATTCAAAGAATGGTTTCAAATTTTCAAAGAATGGGTGCATGAAGTATTTGTTTCATCGGTTAAATAGTTCAAAAATCTAAAAACCTGCCAAGGAAGGATATTCCAATTTTGGAAAACGCTTCTTTGCACCCATACATCGAAGAGTTAAAAAAAAATAGGGACATACGAGCAATGCTTTTATCACCTAATGTCAAAGCTCTGTGCCACCCAATGGACAATGGTAATGGAAGACAATGAGATTACGCATTTCTGTAAAAAAGTAGCCAGTTTTTGCAAAGTCGGCTACTTAATTTTCATGAGAAACAGGACGTCTTAAGGCATGGGCCAATTTAGCTTAGACCCAGGGCTCGGTCACACTAGGGGCCTCGTCTTGTTCATGAATCAGCCTTCATAAGATTATGATTCGAATAATTTTTACGGTCAAATGTTATTTCCGGATGTATTCTCCGAAAAACTAGGATTTCGGACTATATGTCAACTGGCTACATGTGATGAACGTCGTCCCTGTATAGGTCTGGTCCTACCACCACACACCATCATTTCTCATTCAGTCAAAAGGCGGCAGTCGGTCGAGCCGGCTTAAGCGATAGTAAGCCATGCACATTTATTTGTTTCAGGTTACTGTTTGTACGAGTATTTGATAACTTATATGGCAAGGACTGCCTACTTTTACATGGCGTAGCTAGTAATGACTGGGCCCTGAATCAAATTTCTTGGGGAAACTTTTTGTGACTCCTTAACATCTTACGATTTTTTTCCTTACACATATTTGAGCCCCTGTAGCTTGGGGGATTTATATTTTTGATACGGTAGCTACGTCCCTGCTTTTAAGGGTCATAAATACGCAAGCCTTTGAGCAAGAGCCCAGGGCCAATATTTGCGTAGGGGCACAGGGCCTCAAAATGTCTTAATGCGTCCC
Organism: Trichonephila clavata; assembly: GCA_019973975.1. Classification (NCBI taxonomy): domain Eukaryota; kingdom Metazoa; phylum Arthropoda; class Arachnida; order Araneae; family Nephilidae; genus Trichonephila; species Trichonephila clavata. Next base: position 14,328 of record BMAO01025541.1, on the reverse strand, counting down.
TGATTATAAACAGTCTTATACCTTCATGAAGTATTTTTCTGGGGAGTATCTGATCTGGTAAATTACTATAAATTATGTATTCATTCATTTTCATTTTCATACAGCAAAGGCTCTATGCCTTCATAAAGTACGTATTTTCCTTTTCTTTAAGAATATTCGGAGAGTTTATTTTTAAGCAAACAATACATATGAGTGTGATACAATATTTTCTGAGGAAACACTCACTCTTATACTTTTTTTAATACCATTCTGAATAAATTAGAATTTTTACTAACTCGGCCCTCCACCCCTGTAGTCCACATCAGGCCAGGATTCTGCTGTACTATAAAATGTAAATTAATTTCAAATGATTTCATTTAAAGTAAGCGAAAAACATTCAAATGTGCTTTAATTTTCTCAACATTGGATACTGAAAATTTTTAAAACAAATGAAAAGGAAGCTTGAACTAACATGAATACTTCAACATTAAATGCAAGTAATGCTTTTAAGCCACCAGATTCTTACCTTATAACATTATCCAAAATAAATAAATGTATTTTGAGTATAGTGAAAACAATTATTGCAAATATTATTATTCTTTATTTTTTAAAAAAACGAATACAAAGATTTTCCGAGATTTTTGTTTGTGTACTCCCAGAAAAAGTTGAAAACATAATGGCTTCCCGCGCAAAAGAAATCTACATATCGCTTTGTTGCCAACAAAGCGACATGAATTCAAAATCATTGCAAAAAATGAACAAAACCACACAAAAAATTCCACATCGGTAGTAGTTTCAATAGAGGATGTAAGAAGCACAAAACTTTTGCCAAAACTGGGAGGATGCTTAAACAAACTACAAAAGCAAACTACTCCCCGCCAAAGAAGAAAAGAAAAAAGACACTTCTCTGATTAATTATGGAAATGACAAGAACTGTGCCGCGGTGCATTATGGGACAGGGTGATTCCCAGCCCTGAGAAGAAAAAAAGAAAGGAGGTTGTCCTTCCCATTTGTCATGGGTTTGCCCAATCAAATCGAGGGCAAGATCCTTTCCCCAAATTGTTGTCCTTAATTTCCCCATTCCTTTCCAAGGGCAAATTACTTCCTTTATTTATAATTCGCTTATTTGTATGCAAGGCAGCATATTTAAAAAAGAAAGTAAAATACTTGTATAAAACAGATGAAAGATTTCAAATTTTGATACATAGATACACATTTAGAAATGTATAATATGAATTTTACATTTCTAAATATAGGCCAGAGAAAAGAATAGTGTATTTTTAACCTTCATTCATTTTTTAAAATTACATTTACCATACATTTTGGCTTATAACGCGTACCTATATTTTCAAATTGCATTTTTTAAATTTTAGGTTTATTTGCCGTATAGCATGCACCTTTTTTTTTAAGGGGACATGGTACAATTTACGCAAAAATTTTCAATTTAAGGATTTTCAAAATTCTTTTGGTTGCCTCCTATGTGGGCATATTATGTAAAACAGATTTTGTGCTCAAAATTTCCTAAAACGCTAGTCATTTGATTTTTTAAGGAAAAATTTTTGAAGTGATTTTAAAATGCTACTCCTCCTACAAACATTTACGTACATGCATGAAATCTGATTTACAAGTACGTCAAACTATGTATAACAAAAGTTGGTATGGGTTTTGCGGTAACATGATTGGTATTCGTGCAATACTTCTTTTTATGAATGCTCATAGAAAATTCCTTAAAAATTGTATAAATTCTGAGTTCAATTATTTTTTTAAAAAATAAGTAATACTTTCATTAAAAAATGCATACCATCTTTTGTTACATGTACTATAAGCAATAGGTTTAAAAAAAAATTCAAAGCATTAGGCCCAATAGAAAAAAAAAGCCTTTGCATTTTAAATGAAGACAAATTAGTTATTTTATCTTTCTCGGAGATAAGTCAGCTTATAAAGTTTTGATTTGCCATAGAGACGCGAGTAAAAACGAACGTAAAAGCTATCATAATTCCACGTTTTTCCAGTTTAGAGCTCTTAAATTTTATGAGGTTATAGAAAAGTATATAAAGAATAATTTAGGCTAAAAAATATATATATTTGATATTTTGACCAACTTTTGTCAATTGAATCGTACTGAAATCGTACCCCTTAAATCTGAAACATTCATATACTCTTACATTTTGAAATCTAGAAATAGCCTGAGAGTGGATAATCAAAGCATGGAATGCAATTAAACCTGACATAACAAATTAGTTAAACATATGTAGTATATCTAACAATCTAGATAGAATAGATGATTATTTATATATAGAGACCAGAATAACAGCGGAAGTGAAATTCGATGATGTACATGAAAAAATATAACGGAAAACGAATATGACGATCTTTTTCATGTTATCCAAGATTGAATGTATATAAAGTATGGAAAGTATATAAAAGGATAATTAGTATATTGACTCTAACAGTACCTCTAATTTAATGAAAATTCAACAGTTTATAGATAATTTAATATATGTTAATTAAACATCAATTCATCAAAGATTTAGAAGAGGAATACCTTTGAATAGGTCAAAAGTAGCTCCCACCCACGACCTTTTACAGAAAATAGCATACGTTGTCAAATACTTGGGCTAACGATAACTCGTAGCAAATAAATGTGCATAACTCACAACCTCACAAACCGACCGCCGATTTTTGCCTAAATGATGACCTAGGCCTAGACCTAGACACGGACGTGACAAAAAAGGCAGTCTTGCCACTGTTAGAGAATATGTTCGGTACTGCCTTGGGGGCTGCGGTAGTCTAGTACTCAAGGTATCGGACTCGTGCCATGAGTTCGAGCCTAGTACTGCTGAAGAGCCATCGTGTAGGGGAGCAATGCATGTTAAATCTGTCGAGAGCTCAAACGTCCTCCCGTTGGTGTAGTGAGGTAGTTAGGAGAAGGGGTGCCTGCGCAGGTATCGTCTTAGTCACTTGACCATGGTTCAAAATGACGAGGTCCGTCGCCAAATGACCTCGTGTAGCTGAACAGTGCGACGTTCACTCGGGACTGCCAAAGGCGATTAAAATTATTCAAATCATGATCTTACTGATTCCAAGTCGAGAACGAGTCGAGGTCCTAGGCCTGGGCCTAATTGGTGCATTTTATTCTCCTTCTCTTATTCCTGTTTTCAGATATCCTGTTTCGCTGCCTCAAGCACAGCTTCCCTGTAACTATCACCTTAAAAAAATGGACGTTAATGGTTAGTAAAGCGGCGGTGAAATACGAGCATGCGCACTACGTCTCTCACACGTGCAAGTCGGTCAAAACCCCTAACTAATTTTAGTAGTAAAAACCAAAATAACTTTTGAGGAAACTCCAGCCAACAATTGTATGCTTTTTTGAAATCAACACTGAATTACTAGAGCACATATTTATTCCTCAGAGAAAAATATAGGATCAAATTATTCGTTTATTGTCATGTATTCTTTCATGTTCCTTTTATTTAACTAACAAATAAAACTGTAAAGAATGAGTCGTTTTCTCGAATTATATAACTATTAACTAAAAATTAGTAGACGCTCCGTTTTGAAGGGGAAAAAATAAACGCGCGCACAGTCGCCGTTGTGCCAAGTGGGTTATCGCGACCGCCAAATTTATTTTCGAGAAAGTCTTCCTGTTTGTCATGATTGGCGAAAATATTTCTTAAAAATAAAAATAATAAGCCAAAACATTATCGTTTTTTTTAAGCATAATGAAATAATTTAAATTTTTTTAAAAATAAAAAAGACATTTAGATAAATTTTTTTATCACTTTTTTGATACAGTTGGTTCCAACATTAAAGTCTTTAATTCTAAGTTAAGAACTTTTTTTCGTTTATTTTAAGAAGAAATTTGATCCATTACGTGAATTGGATTAAAAGGAGCCTATTATTGAAACTAAGAAAATACGAATGACCCATAGAGACTATGCAAACAGTTATTAAACAGTTTTTTTTTATCACGTTTCATTTTTTTATTAGTTGATCAGACGAAATACATTGTACCCACAATGATTAAAGCTTTATGTGGCATGTAAAATATCCTTGAGTACCAATTTAGCTCTGGTACTTTCGGCAAAATTAAATCACTTCCATATTTAGCATCCAATTTGAACTATAATTGATTAAATTCAAGCGTCAAAATTTGGTGGTGAGATCCACCATTAGATAGTGCCACAACTGAAATGGCTCTTGCACTTGGAAGACTTGCCGTGTCTACAAAGGCTTGTGTGCCAAAATGCAGCCCGTTTGAAAAAAAATACATATATACCTAACAGCCTTCTTCTTAAGTGAACTTTTTTCCTTCCCTTTCAGTACCATAGGCTGATTATTTAGTTTTTGTTTGCTTAGAGTTGATATATTGCCAAAGATATAAATAGCTAATATTTGATTATCAAATGACCACAATAGTTATTTAAAACTTACTATAACATTTGCGCTTAACGTAGTTTTTTATTATGTCTGTTTCTGAGCTGGAACTCCATACTCCTAACTTCCGCACAACGCTAGCCTGTGGTCGCGGAAGCCAAGTGGTCTAGGCATCGGATCATGGCTAGCGTGTCATGAGTTCGATCCCAGTACCACTGAAGACCCGCCGTGTAGGGGAGAGATGCACGTCAAATCTGTCGAGAGCTCAAACGTCCTCTCGTTGGTGTGGTGTGGTAGTTAGGAGAGTGGGTGCCAGCTCAGGTGTCGTCCGCGTCACTTGGCCATGGTTCAAAATTATGCGGACCGTCGCCAAAAGCCCTCGTATATAGCTGAACAGTGCGATGTTAATATTCACTCACTCACTCACTCACAACGCCAGCCTGGCGACTTTCAGTCTCGATAGACTCCACCCCTTTCACGTCGAGTCTTCAGTAGCACAAGGACTCAAACCTCCAGATTTTAACGACGATGACACGAGTCGCGACTACGACCATTTAGTTACCGCGACCATCTTAAAATTTTTTTAAAGAAACTTGTTTTGTGTACAAGTGGTTCTGAAATTTCAAAGAGGAGTTTCTTTTTTCTTAATTTTTTGTTTTCCGAAAGCCCTTCTTTCTCATCCCCAAAATATAATATCAGAGATAATATGTACACGGTATTTGTGTGTAACACAAAAACTTAAAAACTTCTTTCCCAGTTATTTTTTAAGAGAGAGCTTGATTATTAAAATTAATACATTCGAAAAAATATTTTTGGATCTAGCTCGGCGATACTCAACCTGCGGCCCGCCAAGCCTTTTTAAGTGGCCCTATCATAGCCTATTGCTCTGAGAAATTCTATAATTTTAAGAACAAAGTATTAAAATTTTGGCGGGAAAATTCTTTGTCAAGAAATCAAATATATCAATTTGACTTTTTGCTGTCGATGTTGCAACGGTGCGAATTAATATTCTTTTTCTATCTGTAATGATTGCGATTAGTGATAACAGACAACAGTGGGGTAACGACAATTTAAGGGTGGAACTAATTTTTAACTTTCTTTCATATCTTGTAAGCGAAAAATGTTCGAAGAAAATATATCGTTTCAAGATTATTAGGAGATTGACTTAATTTGTCGGGAAAAACAAACATGGATCAGTAACAGTCACGAAAGTGCTGTATTTAAAAAATAGCAATAAACAGGAATCATTCAGTGACCCTTTTCCTCGAAGATCTCTTTCAAGCGGTGATAAATAGGCGATCTTGAATAATCTTTGCAACAGCAACAAAGTGTTTTGTCAGTGGTAATGTCACAGTGGTAACAAAGACATTCTATGAAGTTTGTTATATTATTGGTAATCATAAGAAAAACCGTTTACTGATGCAGAGAAATTGCGAAGGAGTGTTTCTTAAATGTGCGTGCTTCTAATTTAATTTTAGTGACGAAAATAAAAAATATAAAAATAAATTAATTAAAAAAAAGCAAAACAGGAGTTATAATATTTGGGTCAATTTTCCACATTAAAAATTTCTAATGTTATCTTGGTCTTAAAGCACCCCCCCCCCTTTTTTTATCCGTGGTAAAAAAACTACGAGGTTTATTTCCAATGCTATTTGCTTAACCTAGAACGGTTTTTACTCCAAAAACGTTTTTACTGATTTTTTTTCTAAGTTGCTTAAAAATATAATTTAAATCAGTTTTATGAAAGAAAACGCGGTAGTGCATTTTAAATAAATAAAATTTAAAACAGATAATTCACAAAACAATTTATCAAATTCAAAGAATGCAGCTCTTTTTAAGGCAGGCTTTTTGTACGAATTGAATGTTTTGTGAGAAAGCACACTTTACAGTTTTTTCATACAACCGAAAATATAGTTAGTCTCTAGTATACTTTAAAGGTTTGTTTCTGCGTAAGCAATTTGTTGCAATGTGGTTTGAAAGAAACCATGAAAAGCAGGAAAATATGCAAAAAAGTATGCATGAAAAAAAAGAAAGAAAACTAAATGAAATAAAAATAGAAATAAGATAACAATAATGCGTTTAACAGGTAAAATAAACAGAATTAATGATGTTTTTTTCATTGTATTTTTATACATCTTGGGAAGGAAGCTTTTTAGCGTAATTGCTAGAAAAATTTAATTTTTCTAATATTATTAAAAGACATATTTTATTCATATATGATTAAAAGTGGCATCAAAGAGAGAATCTTTAATAAAATATACTAAAATATACACAATTCCTATTTTAATTTCTTTTTTAAATCTTCCTTTAAAAAAAAAATATTTCCTTCTATTCTTTTTCTAAAATTTTTATTCTCGTTTCTTAAATCCCCCCCCCCTTCAAAGTTTTTGCTAAATATACTGATAGAACCCTTTTTGTTTGCCTTTAATCAGCTTTCAATGACAAAAGTACCACCTAAGATAAACGAGAATTAGAAAGCTAATATAAATATTTTTTTTATTTATATATTGATTAAATTTAATAATTTCTTTAGTTTGAAATTGAGCAATATATTTTTTCTATAAATATATATTTAATTCCTATTTTTCTCTTTAAAAATTAAGAAAATGAGATATGTGCTACTTTTTTCAAGATAAAGTAATAAAATTTTTTTTAAATTTTCAGCCATATTCTAGGAAAAAATTCTGAATTTGGCGAACAATTTTCCTTCTGAAAAGGCTCTTCAAATTCGAATGCAGGCTATTGTCTGATATTGGGCAAAGACAACCTTAAACTTAATTGTAACAAAGTAAATTTTATTAAATATCAATGATGATTTTACTCTTTAAAAAAAAAAAAAAACCAGGAGAACGTTGTAAGATATAAAACAAGTGTGAACTTAAATATAAAATTTTTCATAGAATTAAATTAAAAATCAAATCAATAAATCCACACTCAAATTAAAAATTAAAAATAAGAACACGAGTAAAAATTCCTTACACAAACTCCTTTTCTGGATATGATGTCCAAGACACGTGCGATTGTTTTCTCCATCCGAGCACTCTCCCTTCGAGCACGTGCAGAGCACCAGCACGAGGAAAACACCTGTCTCCAACTTCATCATCCTTCTCATCATCTAATCCCAAACGATCCCAGCCGCTGGTGGAAATAAAAAGACACCTTTTCTCCCAGCTTCCGATTTTAACCGGAAGCACTTTCGATTTCCAATCCAGCATTTCACTTCGCTTCGTTCCCAGCGAACCGTGGCGGATAATCAAATCGCCAAACGACTATAAAGAACAACCCCGAACAAAAGAGAAAATTAGAACTCGCTGTTACTCTTCAGCGAGAGTCCCATCCCACATGTGACGTCACACGGGTCTTACATCAAAGCTACATTCATTAACGAGTGATGCAAAGGGTCTGCGGGGAGGGAGGAGAGTGTGTGCAATGAGAAGCTGAAGGTGGCATCTCTCGGGAGAGAGTTCTGACACAATTTCGCTTTCGTTTTCACTTTCAAAGATATGTGAGTGTGTCTTTGAGAAAATGGCTAGTGTTGCGTAAGGGGGCGTCGTAAAATGGCGTTATTTGCTACGTGGTACAGTCGGACCACGATTTAACGAATTTTCTCTTTTCCTGATTAAAGTGAAGGCACCCCCCCCCCCTATTTAAAGAATAATAAACCCCGAATTAAAGAATTATTTCAGCAGTTGGAATTTTTTTTGTTATAATTTATATCAGAAATAAAAAAATTGTGTGTGTGCTTATGACCACACGATAGAAGTGATAACTTCAAATTTTATAATGTTATTTCAGGAATTAATTAGGTAAATAAAAAACAAGGGGATATTAGTATGTTCATATAAAATCATTTATTTATTATCATTGTATGGGAGATAAAAACTAGACAAACTTGTTTGCATTCAATGTATAAAGAAAGATTCTAAATGTAAATAATACTCTCTGATGAAAACATTTCAGCAATTTCTTATATTCTTAAAGTTTTTCACTCTAAATCGTTTTTTTTTAAAATAAAGAAAACTATCAGAAAGTTGTCTTTCTGCACATGTTCCATAAACCTAAAAGTGATCAATTCTGTCTTAGGTTAATTACAATTAATTATTACTGGCATTTGGTGATTTCAGCAATTTTTTTCGTTGCATTTTTATGACTCCTTAAAATGGGAAAGTGCCTTTTATTTAAAAAAATAATTTATGTACAAAAAAACAGAAAAATAGAAACTTTTTCAAAATTACGAAAATTTATAAACTTTTTAAAGAATTTTTACAATATTCCATCTCAGTCTAACTTGGCAGCTTTGAGAAAGATATACAATGTATCAATCTACTGGGAAAAATAGCTGTAACTTTCTTTTTCTTTTTTTTGGAATTTAAATCCAAGAAAATCCATAATAATTTGTGAAAAATGTAAAACATTGTAGAGATTGGGATTTTAATAATATATTTCAAGTTAATCACATGTTAAAAAATAAAAGCATTTATTTTTTAAACTAAATTAATGCAGTCAATAGAGCAACGTCATGAAATTCCAGTTTGGCTGAAAACAGATTTTCGACGCCAAATTTTGTCATTGTTGTAAGTCTTTTTTGTTGAAGGACTTTACATTATTACTGATAGTTCCTATGCATATTTACAAGCGTTACAAACCCGAGCGTAACAATGTATGGCTTGTTGTTGTTGTTGTTTCTTATCCCAGATGGTGTAGCTTAGTTACACCATCTCCATAAAACCAAAAATCTCCAAAAAATCCAGAAATAAGATAGGATTTCCTAAAACCTCGTCATATGAAAAACTCAAGCAATTCAGAATATGACTGGGAGAGGCCTGATCAGCCTTGCACCTAAGACATTCTGGGAAAACTTTTCGGCCCTGTTGAAAAGTCAGAGACTTGATGTGGCCACTAAAAAAGCGCGACAGAGCCGTCTGCTGATACCTAGGAATGTTAAGTTGGTAACACCAACGAGGTTTATTCACAAAATACCAAGGGTGAGCAGGGGGTATTCTCCAAATTGCATTCAATTCTAACCTTTTAATAGAGGAGTGTTCAGCAAAAGTTATACAAGTGTCACCCATAAAAGTGTCAGCAGCTTTTATTTGTCCACTTTTGACCTGCTCCCTAAGTAGCAGTACGGATTTAGACGGGACCATAGCACAATTGATCAGATTTTATTTTTCTGCCAGAATGTCAGGGACTATCAAAACTTAAGGCCAACTAATCACACCGCTGCTGTACTTTTAGACATGTCCAGGGCTTTCGACAGAGTCTGGAGACAAAAATTGATTACTAAACTTTATGACGTTTTTGGTATTAGGGATAAAATTCTGTCTTGGATCTCAGCTTTTTTACAAAATAGATCAATAAGAGTGAAATATAAAAATACGTTGTCTGATCCTTTTGGATTGAGACATGGCCTTCCACAGGGTTCAGTTCTAAGCCCAATACTGTTCTCTTTATATATTTCTGGTCTTGAAGAGGTAATCAATAAGTATAGTAATGTTGGTCTCTTTGCCGATGATATTATCATTTGGTATTCAGATTCTGACATTAAGAAAATAGAGACTAATTTAAATTCTGCTCTTTCTGCGGTCTGTATCTTTGCTGAACAGCACAAAATGATTTTTAATACCTCTAAGTCAAAAGTTACCTTTTTTACCACCAACAGACATCTTTACAACTATAAACCAACTGTTTTTATGAATGGAAGTCAATTAAATTCCACAAATAATGCCAAATATTTGTATTATATTCTGGACCAGGAGATATTGAGTAACAGACATATTGAGGCTCAAGTTGCCAAAAGCAGAAAAAGACTTAACATTCTCAAATATATTTCCGGGCGTGATTGGGGCGCAGACGCCAATAGCCTGAGAACAACCTACATTTCACTAATCAGGCCAATTTTGGAATATGGCTTTCCAGTTTATTTTTGTGCTTCTGAAGCTAACTTAATTAAGCTTGAACGAGTGCAACCGAGTACCGCAAGAATAATTACTGGCCTTCGTAATAGCTGCCCTAATAATATTGTTCTGTATGAGAGTGATTTACCGCTTCTTTCTATGAGAAGAAGTTATAGCCTGGTAAAATATTACAATAAGCTATCTAGCTACAATGCCCTTCACAGAACTTCTCCTTATCTCCATTCTTGGATCAATAACAGACGATTAAAGAAACATAGCCCTTTTTCTTTGGCAGTTGATATGGGTCTGTTTTCTGGTAATGTTGAACCTCACTCCTTAAAGCCATTTTCCCATTTTAAGTTCGACTTTGATCGCATACATTTCCAGACTGAGCTAATGACCAGGGTGTGTAAAAGGTCTGATGTACCAGAATTTATTAGACAGGTTGCTTTAGAGACAATTGATGGTACCCCTCATACGGCATTAAAAATCTATACTGATGGCAAGATGGGCGACGGTGGTATTTCTGGAAGCGGTGTGCACATTGAGACACCTGATAGTACATTTCACATCAAGATTAGGAATATTAACTACTGTTCTGTTTTTAGATCTGAACTTATTGCAATTTATAGGAGATTGCAATTTATTGACACATCTTCTGGCCTAGTCTTCAGGGACATTTGGATTTTAACAGACAGCCGTGCTTCTATACAGCACCTTTCTCGTTGGACAACTGTTGGGGATATGACAAGCCTAAATATTCTGGATGTTCTGTGGTTCGACTTTCTTCTAGACACTGTATATATTTTCAATGGGTTCCCTCCCATTTTGGATTGAATGGTAACGAGATAGCCGATAGTTTGGCCAAGTCTGCTTGGCTTCTTAAAACGTATCATTCAAGTTCACTCTCTACCAAAACCAGCCTAAAGAAGTTATCACTTCAAAAAAATTGATTTCTTTTTTAAAATGACTTATGCTTTTTGTCTAGAACAGGAAAAAAAGGCTTTTCTATTCTGGAGAAAAGTTAGGACAAAATGCGTATTATCTCAGCACTCATCCTAATGATATAATGATTATAGAACAGCAAAGAACACATACTCGAATTCTTATACTCATAAGCATACAAAGTCCATACATTCTAACAATAAAACACTGACAGCATAAAAAAAGTTTCTGAACTCCAATATTTAGAAAGAACGTACTTCAGGAAGATATTTGAGTTCGAAGTCACAACCAAAAGGAATACTAACCCCTTCTCCTCAGTATCACCCTTCATGATGGTTTTAGGTCAAAACATGTGATGACCGGCCTACACTCACCCTAATAATTAAATTACTGAGTTTTGTAGCAAAGCTGCATATAAATCTCTTTATTTTATGATAAATAGAATAAGGGTTAGTTGCAATTGTGATATTTGAGCGAAAGTAACATATGGTGGCGAAATCACGGAATTCTTGTCCCTAAACGGGGACGTAACTTCTCATAACAATTAAAATCAATCAATTTAACCTCTTCCAGGTACATTTTATTTCTGAATTTTGGATAAAAAAATGTAAATTTTATTATGCTTTCTTCCAAGCATACAAATCTTTTTAAAATAATAGCCCATTCGCATACAAAATTTCCTAAAAATTAATGTAAAAACATCTATTTGAATGTGTAATTTGCCTGTAAAGTTGGCTTTCTGTATGTCTCAAATCATTAGACTTTGGAGTCAATTCTCACTAACAATAATATAAAGCTTAAAATACTTAGCTTTTATCTTGAATTACACGTTTTATTTACATCCTTTGCATTTACATAAATGATTATGAAATTATTAATCAAACTTGATCGTGTATGATAAATTCGAAAACACGTTACTGCACATAACCCAACATCACAATCTGGACAGTAGAATCTTGTTTCTATTCTTACCCTCTTCCCATTACTGTTTCTCTTTGAGTTGCAAATAATGTGAAATCGTGTTCTATGCTGTGGGGTGCTGGGTATGCTTAACGGAATTGGGAATAATCAACAGTGTTTAGACTGTTGACAAGTGTGGTGTTCAGTGAAAATTTCTTATGGTGAAAATTCCACCAAAATACTAATGATTTTGTTCATAGCGGCCTATGGCACCGAGAAAGAATGATGAGCCTGTTACAGTGAGCAATGACACCCGAGCCTAACTTAAAACTGTGAAAATAAACAGTTGCAAATTGTGGGGAAAATTCAATAGGTAAAGGCACAACCTACGAAGGCGCGAGAATATTGGAATTCAAAAAGATTAAAATATATTGACCGGTCAGCGGTACAAAATAAAGATTTTGACAGCAACAAAGAATAAAATACACATTATACATGTAGCACCGACACTTTAAATTGCATAAATGGCTTTGGGAGGTTCATTAATACCGTTGGTGAACACGACACTATCAGTGACTCATAAGTTTGGCTGAAATACGAATTTAATAATGCCAGTAGTTTATAATTGATCTTATTTCCTGATTAAAGTTATCAATTGTTCCCTAGCGCCACCAGGCTTTTCAGCTGTGGGTAATGTAGCCGTGATGTTTTTAGTTGGGGGATACACAAAATCCTCTGAAATAAATAATTCAGCACCATACGTCCCTATTGTACTCAAAGCCTGAACAATTTTGGTGATGCGCGAAAGATCAGAAATTTCGTGGCGATGATGTGGCGATATTGTCCAGGTGCGGCTGTTTGCATGATGAACATGAGGTTGCCGCCCGAGTTTGGTTTTGCAGAGCGAAGTCGATTGAAGGCGTTTACCGTCAAAGAAGAGGTGGAAGTTGACGATGGTTTACAGGTTATGCGCAGGGTAGCCACATGAAACATGAATTGTACCAGGCTGAATATTAAAGTTTGAGAAGGCCAGACTGCTGGGGCTAAAGCTGTATAATTGAAAAGCGGGCAGTTAAAATACAGAATAGGTCAATGTCACGGAGAAGAAGCGGTATTGAAACGTAATGATTTGCAAAGCCGCGAGTTTTGCACTGATGAGAACAGGTTACGATGATAAATCTTCCCGATCGATGGCGTTTGCGAGGCGTCGGTTGCGATCAGACGGCATTTCAGTGCACCACCTGTGAACGCAACAGAACGGTCTGGTTGATGGAGAAGAAAAGAACCTTGTGCCGCCTTAGAATGGTGACGCGCCTGGGACAAATCCTGTAGCGTCTTACTTTCATGCGCCCTGACATGTTCCTGTGTTCAGAAAACAACAGGGTATATACCGGCAATCGTTTGTCTGGTCTAACAACCAGTGAATCTGATGATCCGCCATTGAGCCTGAACAGCGAAGATCAAAACAAAAATAAGACCAGTTCAGCGTGAATGCTTTCCAGTTGAGAGCTGCTGAATTGAGGTGATCCAATGGGGTATGATCGCACACGGATTTCTCCGTTTCCGAATAACTGGCAGGACAGCACATGATGCCACTGGTTTACGGCCAATATCGCCAACTTTCATTGACAACGCGAAGGGTACGGGAACAGGAAGGCTGTTTGTTATACGCTGGTTTCGAATGGGAAATGGCACAATGGAGAAGTATTGGTCGGCTGGCACATCGATATAAATATTTATACGATTATGTTCAGTGTTGTACCGAGAAGGAAGGCAGCCAGAATAGTGAGACCACTAGGGTGGTTTAAAAATTGACCTGGCGTTGATACAGCAGGCGAAAAACTTACTAAAGTGAGATCACCAGGACTGGTACTCATTTAAACAGGAAGCTTTTGAAGTCACAGATATAAAACTTTTTGTTATACTGTAATTCAAGACAGTTTGTTCAGCGAAACTTTATCTTCATCTGTAATTTTGTCGTTAGTAAACAACTGAAAGTTAAGAAAAGAAGTTTCGAAGCTGTAAATTGCTGTCCGGACGGCACCAAATTGGCAGCATGCACCGGTTTGTAGTTCTTCCAGCCCAGTTTTACTTTTCCGGCTGTCAGTGATTTTCAAACTTTACTTTTTCCTTTGCTTTTGTAGGTGATAGTTCTTCCACACCACCACTGAATCAGCGCATCCGAACCAACACCGGCGCGGCACACGTGAATCAGAATCAGCGGTACCGC
>BMAO01025540.1:0-50340 GCA_019973975.1 Trichonephila clavata | reverse complement strand
TCCAATGTTCGTTCGAAAAAAAAATCGAATTCGATTACAAGGCGCAAATGAAAAAAATATATAAAAAAGCTTCGATAACACCGCACGTCATCAATGGACATAATATCCAAGTAATATATATTACAGGTTTGTACACCTTCCCCTTTATTAAAGGTTGAGTGAGTGCTTATTACAACTACTCTAAAAAGTAAAGGAAGTTTTATTGGCAATGGACCTCTTAATTTTAAAAGGAGGGATGAAAGAGTAAAACTAAGTTCGCTCATTGAGTTATTATATACTTGCATAAAATCCTTAAATAGATGTACCCCCTTTTGAAAAAAGGCAAAATGTTTTATTATTGCACAGTCGTTTGTATTTGAAAATTTCCGGACAAGACGATAAAAAGTTGGAAACAAAAATTGAAAATTGCTTTTGCAACACGCAACGTATGTTGTTTTCCCTAAAGTTACATGCTGCTGGAGGAAAATTTAGTTTTACAGGGGAAGTGCGCTTTGCAGCATGAGAGTGAATGCTATTTATGGCTTCCTTACAAGATGAGGGCGGTCGGTTTTACCCATTCACTCACTCGTTCTCTCACTCATTCATTTTTCAGATGACTCATAAACAACAAGACGGCATATATTTTTCCAATGTTCGTTCGAAAAAAAATCGAATTCGATTACAAGGCGCAAATGAAAAAAATATATACAAAAAGCTTCGATAACACCGCACGTCATCAATGGACATTATATTTACAGGTTTGTACACCTTCCCCTTTATTAAAGGTTGAGTGAGTGCTTATTACAACTACTCTAAAAAGTAAAACAAGTTTTATTGGCAATGGACCTCTTAATTTTTAAAGGCGGGGATGAAAAAGTAAAACTAAGTTCACTCATTGAGTTATTTTTTCCTTGCATAAAATCCTTAAATAGATGTACCCCCTTTTAAAAAAAGGCAAAATGTTTTATTATTGCACAGTCGTTTGTTTGTATTTGAAAATTTCCGGACAAGATGATAAAAAGATGGAAACAAAATTTAAAAATGCTATTGCAACACGCAACGTATGTTGTTTTCCCTAAACTTACATGCTGCTGGAGGAAAATTAGTTTCACAGGGGAAGTGCGCTTTCCCAGCATGAGAGTGAATGCTATTTATGGCTTCCTTACAAGATGAGGGCGGTCCGGTTTTACCCATTCAACTCACTTGTACTCTCCATTTTTGTTTATTCACTTGTTTCTTCTCATTCATTTGTTTATTCACTTTTCTGTTACTCTTCATTTTTTATTCACTTGTTCTCTCACTCATTCATTTATTTATTCACTCCCTCTCTCACACAAAATGAGCAAAAACAACTAATAAAACCAATATGCGTACCAATTCTTGTTTGATATATCTTATTCAAAAAAACTTTCCATTCCTTTTCCTATTATTTCGGAATTCTAGTTTGACCCTTGTCACACAAAAGAATCAAGCGATCAGAGGGTCAAATCTGTTCCTCATGAAACTCTTTCTGTGTTGACATCTCCTTCCAAAAGTCATTTATTACCGTCATCGTATCATTAACGGACAACCACTGGACTTGGGTGTGAAAAATTGCTTTCTTCTCTTTTTTTCCTTCAAAAAGCACAATGGCCAAATTCTGGGGATCCGTTTCGAATGCTGATTGTGGCGAACAAAGGCACAAAAGGATTTTTATTTCATTTTCTAAAGTGCGCCGATATTGATTCTTTGTGGTCGTTTTTTTTCCTCTCATCTTAGAAGTGTGCATTGGAAACGCTTCGGATTAGATTTATCGTTTGGAAACCATTATAAGAATGATGAATAGTCTTTTCACATACACATATAAGGGGTCGTTGTTGAATTTTTAGACATCTCTTTTCATTTAAATTCTGACTGTTTTCGATTTTCGTTGGTCTTGAAATTTTGTGAATGCCTCAAAGACATCAATAACGAGAATGTTTATTATAAAATAACAAATCCCTAAAATGTCTAAACAAATCTTCACGATTTATGAAGAATCATTTTGTACTTAAGGATATCAATCGAAATCTTTAAGGCATGCGACTAGATTCAGAGACCAATTTTGCAAATATTGTTTTCCAGAAGAATTTTATAGTTTTAAAAAATGTATAAATAGGCTTACATAATTCACTTAGGCATTCAAAAAGGCCTACGTAAAGTCATAATTTTTGAATAAATAACATTATCGCCCTTTGGTTTGGAAAAAAATAATACTTTTATAAATTTTAATCAAAATTTACAAAATATAAGAAAAACGCCACATATAAAATTACCTTTGACATAATGCAATTTTATTTTCATAGATATTCTTCTTGATCCATCTAAAGTGTCTCAAATCAGAGGGTAAAAAAATATTTTAAGAAATAAATGTTTTATAAACATTTAAATCAGACGTTAATTAATTTTCTTTAAAATTACTTCCTAAGCTAAAAATTGCTGTAAAATGGGATTAAATGCAACTATCTTAAAACCAGCGTTAGTAACGCTCTAAAATGCTCGTAACATATATGTTATAAATTTGATTCATTGTTTTGGAGATATCCCATTTTTCACGCACAAATTATCATTAAAATTTCATTCTTCAAAAAACACATTAAACCGAGAGAAGACGCGTACTTGATTCTAACGTTAGTGGTTGCCCGAAGCGACTGAGTCACCTCAAAATTTTTTATAGTTATATTTATTGTACGCCATAAAAATCGTAATTTTAGTGAAAAATTTAATTATATGAAAGTAATATTTACCTACTTTTCAGCAGTTTTCCTTTTTGCTTCCCCCGATAATTTGAGAAAACATCCAACCAAATTGAACTAAAATGTTTCAAATGTGCGTTATTTTAATAAAAGACACAAATCACAGACACTTTTCGTTAACATTACAGGAATGATACTTGCAGGAAAAACTGCCATATATTTATTCAAGTGATTGCAACTGTATTGCCCTTTGAAGATCGACAAATACGAGGGTGAGTTGGAAAATAAGTTTACCCTGTTGACTGTTGTCAGTGTTGTGTATGAAAGTCAATAAATAGAATGAGACATTAAAGATAAGACCTAACTTTATTTTTCCCATTAAGTACCACGTACATTGAGGCATTTGACATACCAATTGATCAGCTTCAAAAGTCGCTCCAGGAAAAATCCAGGGCTTTGCATACGGTAGAAGCGTTTAACGGCAATGGGCGAATGACGAAACAGTAGGTGAACACACAAGACACCGTTACAGCATTAGGTAGATGTTGGCAGTGATCATGTAGATGGATACGGGAAAAGTTGCCTGGGCTTCTCAGATCTGGCATTCTTTTGTTGGATGACAATGCGAGATCACTCTCGGTGATGACGATGCCAAACCATATTGCAACTCTTGGTTGGAAGTGCCTTTGCGATAAACCATACAGTTTCTATCTCGCACTAAATGAATTTTATCTGTTTCTGGCTTTGAGGAAAACACTTGCAAGGAAGTTGGAAGAAACGCTGAAGTCAAACAAGTCGTTAATGGCTTTTTCCGTATGCACAGCTCTGAGTTTTTCCTGGAGCACTTTTTGAAGCTTATCAAGCAGTACGACAAATGTCTCAATGTATGTGCATGGTACTTATGTGGAAAAATGAAGTTATGTCTTATCTTTAATGTCTCATTCTATTTTTTTTTTACTTTCATTCACAGTTCTGACCACTATCGACAGGGGAAACTTATTTACCGATTCACCGTCGTAGCATGGCGAACTTTTTCTTGCTTGTGTCTCTTTGATAGGGAGCAATGTGTCTTGTGGTACACTGGGGCTTTCATATCTTTCTCGATGGAATTTTTTAAGTAGCATTTGAACATTTTCCTTCCAAAACTCAAACACTTCGTGTTATATGTTCGCTTTTCCCAATTTTACTTTGGGTATCAGTAATGCTATGCATTACTTCAAGTACTTCCTTTACTAGATCACGGTTTCAACTTCATCCAATAAAGATAGAGATGCCCATTCTTTTTTTTAATATCCGGTTAATTTACATTTAGATACTGTAATGAGTCGTGCAACTTAGCGTTCAAAACCCTTAAGTCATTCAGAGAAAAAAGGGAACCTGTTCGTAGAATATGTTTCGGAACAAAAGTTGTCGCGTGAAGAACTGAGCCGACCCAAGTAGATGAAGACTGTAAGAAAATGTTTGCCCCTCCTAAAAAAGAGGAAGATACGTGACAAATTAAATTTTGTTTCCATAGAGACCGTCATATACGAGGATACTGATAAGGTCATTGGCAAAAAATAATCTGTTTTCCCAGATTTAAAGATTTCGTGATCCTAAGATGACTTTGTGCCCCACGCGACTTCTCCTGGATTAATTCCAATACATATAAAGGTATATTTACAGCAAATAGATTTTTTCAGACAGTTATATCCATATGTAAATAAGTGTTTTAACAAGCAAACATCTAATTACAGTTTATATGTTATATATATTGCAAGCCCAAAAACGATAAGCCATCAATAATTACATCAAGATATGTATAATGTGATAACTTTCACACTTTTTTTATTTTAAAAATAATTCTTAATTACGTAATATATTTTATTTATTTGCTTGAAAATTCTAAGCGTAAAATATGCAGGCATAATCAGAGAGCGAGAAATGTTTGCTCTCTAAGTCGTTGAAGTTATCAGTGATCGTGAGAAATTATTTCTCATTAAGAAACACATCACCGTACATGTTGCGCCCCGAAAATTCTCCCACAGATTTAATTGAAAGCAATTTGAGATCTACCCTATATGAATCCCTGCCCTTATACCTCATCTGAACAATGCAAAGGTAAAACCCGGGATCACTCGCGCCTGTTTTGGCTCCGTCGTTGGTCGTGGGGACTTGAGAACACCCCAAACCTGTAACATGTTTATTAAATTGGGAGGGGGGGTTTTAAGTCAATTATGATACATATTTATAAAGTACACGAGATGTTTTTAAATGATACAAATAAAATTATTTATTTTATTGCATACTAATTAGTTTAAGATTGGTATAATCAAAATCTACAACATTTTTTTTGAACTCTAAAAGGCTTTTCTTATTGCTGGTATGTATAAAACACCCCTTGCGTCTGATCTCGTGTTTATTCAGTTTCAGAATATTCTCACATTCTGTGGTAGAAGTGAGGTGCATAAACTATGTACTTACACTTTAAACACATTTAATCTATTTATTGTATAGTACTAAAATATTTTCGCTTAACTTGAATCCATAAGATTCCCATTGATCGGCTCTTTTCAAATCGTGATTGGAGAGAGAGTTTTTTTAGAACGTGTAGCTGTAAAGCTACACGGGGTCTGATGATGAAGGATCTCGCAAATATTAATCCCTGTCAAATGACGAGGACGACAGCTGATCTGGCACCCACTTCTTCAAATCACCACACAAACGCGAGAAATTTGATTCGAGGAATTTTTACGTCCATCATCCACACTGTACACGGTGAGTCTTTGGCGACACCAGTGCTTAAACCTGCGACACTTCCGCCACAAGTTTATGATTATATGCACTAGGCTACCAGGACTATCGTGAACAGAATGGTATCCCTATGGAAATACTAAAGTCTTCTGTAAATTTGAACTTGCACATCGATTTGAATGTACCGAAATGCAGTGCAAAAGTAGCCAAGTGGCCATGATCACAAACTCGTGGCCAAATTCGGAGAAAGTGGTACCAACTGAGACATCGTCCTCGTCACTTGACTGAGATTTCAAATGAAGAAGTGCGTCTTCAACATCCCTTGCGTTGCTTTAGAATGAGAAAATTGTAAACATTTAAGTCCAACAAACAATAAATAAGATTTCACTGGAGTAGTCTCTCTGATTTCTGGAGGTTTTATTTCATGATCTGAAAACTCCAATAAAAATAAAATAGATTTAAAAAAACTATTGAAATCAGAGGAAGAAATATACCATTGAGGACTATAATATATATATGTAACAAAAATATACAAAAAATAGTTAGATACCTAAGATAACTATAGTCATGATAGAATAGATTTAGCCACAGAAATACTAGAGCAAACTCCTAGCCTTAGGAATCAGGAATGCAGGTTTAAACAATGTTTTTCGGCCAGCCAACCTTCACCTGAATTTGCCAATTTTCTGGGCCATAGGGAAAGCAATAAATTTCTAGAGAAGTTCAACTATCATTATAGATAAAACCATAATCTATTAATGTAAAACGATAATATTATATCCTGTAATAATTACTAAAATATTTAAAATCAAAGTTAAACTATTAGATAAAGACTTACCACGTGGCTCATATTCCCTGGCTATGGACAATAACTGTATCGCATAAAATTATTAAGTTTTGATAAATTAGCATTTATACTATATATACACATTTAAAAACTCTATATTTTATTTTAAAATTTATAGAAAATAAAAGTACCACCCAGACATATACAATTAATTTTTAAGAAAATATAATATTGTTAATTTACTTAGCCAGAGGCGCCATCTATCTATAAACTGTTCAACTAATAACTTTTTTATTTAACTGTTAGGTAACTTTTTTATAAATTTAGGAGGGTATCTGTGTTTTAATTACCTTAAAGTGCATCCGAAAGCAAAATAATATATATATATGTATATTATTTTGCTTTCGGATGCACTTTACGGTAATTAAATCGATACACTTGTCTACGTTTCCTGTGGGAAATATAATTTCCGTTGACACAACTTTACGTTCAAGTATTCAGAACGGTTGATAGAGCAGTGTTTCTCAAACTTTCAATATTTGCGACAGAATTTTCAATTATAATTTTCATCACCTTCCTCCTGTCTTCATACAGTAATTTATTGAATACAATAATAATGTTTATACAATCAAATGTAATGTATTGAATACAATTTTTGTGTAACGATGAAATTTCGTGAGAGGTGAAGGAAGTGAGAAGAAAAGGCTGAAACGTTTTGTTTTGAAATGATAATGGATGAAAAGAGTTTCATATGATTTTTACTGAGCTGTTTTTGATTTGAATATATATTGATGATATTTTCATCAGCGTTGTCATCTATGGACACAACTCCCTACATTTATTCTCACGAACAATCCTATTAGGAACTATAACAATAATAATGTCATCGCGTGTTAAGTACATCGTGCTGTATATTAACTAATTCGGTGTCCTGAGAATTTTAAAGAATTTAAGACTGTTCCGTGGCAACATTTCTACACAATGGAGTTTTTCTCAGTTAAAATATTTTCAATACTGCAATGATAAGATTCTAAAATACTTTGAAAAGCATATGTTATCTTAAATCTTTTTTAAATGGATACATTCTAATTATATATGTAAATTTGACTTATTTTTTTTTCACGTTCCGTAATCCCTTACTTAGTAGAAGTAATAAAAACTATAAAAATATTATGGACAGAACAGTATTTCAATGAATTTTTATTTCATTTTCAGGTTTAGCTGTTATTTGAGAAGTAAGTTATATTTCTAGTATTTTCTGTCTTTTATAAGTATTTTTAAAAATATTTCTATGATTATTCGTATTGTGAAATAATAATGGATTATTTACTTGGAAAATTAAACAGCAATAAGTTAAGTGAATGAGTGAGCACGTATTGACGTCGCAATATAAAGCAACATTAGGGCTATTGGTGATGGACCTCGTCATTTTGAGCCTTGGTCAAGTGAGCTGACCAAGCTGACCACCTGAGCTGACCACTCTCTTCTAACTATTGCACTACCGGGAGAACTTTGAGCTTGGACAAAATTAACGTGCTTTGGCCCCTCTAAACGGAGAGTCTTCAGTGTGGCACTATTTTCAGAAATTTCATTATTTGAGAATTCCACCACGATTTCGTGACTATAAGCACTGGGCTACTTGGCGAAGAATAAGTTAAGAGTAGCCAAAATAGTATATCACGCCTCTTTCGAACAGAATTGCCAACAAAGAAGAATTCCTTTAACCATGGTTTTATTTAAAAAAAGTTGGATTTCAAACTTTCATCTGAGTAGCAATCATCAATTACATATTTTTGTATTATCCACTATTTTCATAGTAATTTTAAATCAAATGCGAATGGAAATTGGCGATAAATTTCTTGATTAGTAACTTGAACAACATACAGAATGTCCGAAAATTATGACAGCACTTTCAATTATTAACTACTGGTAAACAAGAAAATATATTCATTTATGGAGTTTTGGTTGTATAAAGGAAATATCAAAGTGAAATTTTTTTTACATTGCTTTTTGGCACAATTTCAATTTTTGCACCATTAGCTGCGAGTAACATATCGAGTCTGTAAGTGATTTATAACCACGTTCTACGAAGCATTGATGGATAAGCAATGGACACAAGTTCGACTTTTCATTTCACCAGTATCACTCATTGAAGATTGGTAAACAATATTTTCTGTTTAAAGGGGAAAGATCTAGGGATTTTGGTGGCCACGTCAATTGACGTCCTCTATACAATCCATTTACTCCATTCCAGTGTGTTGTGGTACCCCATTTACTCTGCATATGTGTTGCAGAATAAAATTCGATAAATCCTGCCGCAATTTGCGCTTGTTCTTCGAGTGAAGCTCTTTTAATCTCGAGTGTTACAGAAAGAGGAAGATGCGCCATCTAGTTCTCAACACTTTCTTCTTTTATTTATGCAACAATAAAAAACCCATCTATACAAATAAATAAAATTGAAGTGTCAGTTTGTAATTTCAAAAATTAGCAGCTTTTTATTAAATGCATTTAAATGTATGTACGGTACTTATATCAAAAAAGTAATTTTTTAAATTTTTGTCTGTCTGTCGGTCGGTCGGTCTGTTTGTTCCGGCTAATCTCGGGAACTTCTGGTCCGATTTTAAAAATTCTTTCACCAATGGAAATTTACATTATCAGCGAGTAACATAGGATATATTTTATCTCTATATTCCTAAGGGAACGGAAACTATGCGGGTAAAACGTTGACGTTGCTTACTCCCAGCGAAGTTAGCGCAAAATTATGCATTTGGTCAATAATGGAAATTTTAATAAACATTTTCTCACACACATTTGTAACAAATAACTGAAACATAGAGTAATTTAGCATCTTTACAAAAAGCAATTTTAAATAGTTTTTTTATTAAACGTCTAACGTTTATTACGTTACGTTTGTTAAATGTCAAACTCAAACTTTGAGAAATATCGCCAAGTTGGCTAAGAAGTTCTCAGTTCCAACAATGCCAGTTTTCTCCCACTTTTTAAAGAGGGAAATAAAATAAAGTTTTAGCGAATTGCGCGTGTGATTTTGAAAATTCTATGGTAATATTAATTGACAGTTTCATAAAAAGTTTTTATTTATCGAATATTTATTACTTTGGATTCTTTAAACCTAATTATACAATATTCATATTTTGCACAAAATTTTTCACTTATACTGAACCTAGATATTTTGCATAGAGATATTACTTTGAGGATATATACTAGATATTTCTATGGAGGAAGCCATACAATATCACTCGCCGAGTAAAATTAGGGATCTTTACGCAATACTTATTTCATCTTCGGTCTTTCTAATCCTCAAACCTTTTGGAATAAGTACAAAGACTACATGGCGGAAGATATTTTGCGACGAAAAACAACCGAATTTGCCTTTCAATGAACACATGTACAAGTACAACGAAAAGTAATAAAGGTTTTCAGAATAGTTAGGAAAAAGCTACATGATTTTGGAATGATTAGCCCTAGACGTGTCGACGGAAATGGTTTCGATAATGAAATCACTTGAGAAATTAAGCTACGATTTTATACATTGCAACATCAAGTAACAGAATTTATCCCTCAATTAACTCCAGAACAAAATCACGTTCTCCAAGAAGTGTTACGCAAAATAGAATCCGGCAGTGGTGCACTCTTTTTTCTCGAAGCCCCTGGAGGAACAGAAAAAACGTTTTTGCTAAACTTATTATTAATGACCATTAGAAAAACCTAGAAGATAGCAGTTGCTATGGCTTCTTCTGGTATAGCCACGATTTTACTGACCAACGGTCGTACTGCACATTCCGTTTTAAAATTATCGCTTAATCTTGCATTTGAAGATTCACTTATCTGAAATTTCAGAAAAAATAGCTCTCAAGGCAGGATGCTTCCACAATGTAAGCTTTTAGTGTGGGGTGAAAGTACGATGTCTCACAAGAAAGCTATAAGAGCGTTAAATCGGACTCTTCAGGATATACGAGAAAGTACAGCTATTAAAGGAGGAATGGTACTTTATTTATAGGATTTATTATTATTTATAGGAGGAGGTACTTGAAAAATTCAGTCATAAAACGAATATGAGAGAGCATCTTCATAATGACGTAGATTCAGAACATTATGCAGAGACTCAATTGAAAATTGGTTATGGATGTTAGGACATAAATGCTTGAGGTTATATTTTAGTTCCAGAGAATTTTGTAATGTAGAAGAAAATGATGTAAATCTTATTGCTCAAATTTACCCGGGCTTGCAACAAAATTTAAATTGGAATCAGTGGTTGCGCGCAAGATCAATATTGGCGCCTAAAAATGACTTTGTCAATAAAATCAACACTGAAATTTTAGACGTGTGGGGAAAATGAAGGAATATTTATTAATGGTACAACCATGGATACAGAACACAAAGTACTTCATATCCCACGGAGTTCATAAATTCGCTTGAACTTTCGGGTGCACCCTCATATAAACTTCAATTAAAAATAAATGTATCAGTTATTTTTATGCAAAATATCGATGCTCCTCGACTATATAATGTCATTGTCCATAAAATCAACATTGAAAATTTAAACGACGTGCGGGGAAGGGGGATGAAGAAATATTTATCAATGAATACAATCATGGATAAAAACAAAGTACTTCATATCCCACGGAGTTCTTAAATTCACTTGAACTTTCGGGTGTACCCTCACATAAACTTCAATTAAAACTAAATGTACCAGTTATACTTATCCAAAATCTCGATGTTCCTCGACTATGTAAAGAAACGAGGCTTTGGATCACAAAACTTATGCAGAATATACTTGGTGCCAATATTTTAACATATGTCATGAAAAGGGATAGTGTTATCATACCTCGGATTCCAAGTATCCCCACTGACCTACCATTTCAATTCAAACGAGTTCAAATTCCAGTTTTACTGTTGCTATACTGTAGCCTGATCGGTGTGTCCAATGCCCAAATCTTCGCATATTTGCAACTGACGGAAGAACATATAATATGGTATACAGTAGCATCTTAGAATAATATTCTGTTTTGAGCTCTTTTAATGAGAAATTATGCAATAAACGTAGATACTTTCGATTTTTAAAAATATTAATACTTTAAGTTATTGATTTTTTGTTGTTAATTATTATAATAAATTACGTTTTCAGTTTTTTTAAACTAAGCTCAATTTTAGAATTTTTAAATTTTATTTGTTCCAGTCAAGCAATAAAAACATCCCACAATCCAAAATCCACAATCTCGGTAGGCCACTCTATCCTTCCTCTGTCGAACTCGGATACTTGATCAAAAGCTGATCGCTGTTTTCTACGAGACATAACTGATCGTTTTTTGAAAAAACCACAAGAAAAACACAATTTCCGAACTTGAAATCGTCGAAATCTTCAAGCCTTAAATAGCGCTTTAAGGTGGCGCCACAGGCGTGCGTGATGTGTGTCTGCGCTGAAATTCTAATCATTTGCATATCTCACCTCCGCTAATGCACGCTGTAAATTTCATGTTATTTACGTGCTTCCTTCAGGGTGTTGCATTTACGGTGGCCAGCAGTGTAATTACGACTTGGGCAGTTATTTAAAGACATCAACGCTAGCGGAGCTCTGAGTAAAAGCTAGTAAGTAATATAAGTAAGTAAGTAATATGAAAACCATAATTAAACCATAAGAATAACCATATCTTTGCAATACTTTGTAAATACCTCCTTGCCTTGCAGTTTCAGAAATATCAAATATCAACGTTTTAATCACTTTTATTTTCATTATTGAATTTTATCAAATAACTCTTATTAATCTTAAATATATTAAAATATCCATAATAGAGCTTTTCTTGAGATATTTATGTATAAACTGTACGAAAAATCAATATTAATTATAATTTATTTTTGGAAATTTAACGCATCTTCATGAGAAGAAATTTTGTTCATTTTAGATACTTAGTGTTGAAGAAAATCCAGACTACAAAACTGCGAGATTATTCTAACATTTCTTTATTACATAGTTTTACGAGCAATTTAACACTGTTTTAATTTAATTATAAGACAAACCTTAGGTATACGTTTTCAGAGCCCTTTTACTTTTATCGCTCAAAAAGTTTTTTTTTAACCTTTTGCAAAAGATTAAACGTAATTCTCTTTTAAATTAACTTTTGAGAAGGAAAAATTAAAATTTTGGATTAACACATCGCTTGCAACTATTATCATATTTTAATTCTGCATACATAATTTTACGAAAAAAAACTTTTGATGTATTATCAGTTTATTAATTAAAGTAATTGTCTCGTATTAAAATTGCTTGTATTAACTTTTTTTTTAAAATGTAGTAAACAAAAATATATTTCAAACCTTATCTCTATGTTTTTATTAGAAATTTTGAGAATTTCAAAAAAGATACCTCTTTTCCTATTACCGCCACAGCTACAACTCATAACAAAAAAGATTTCCTTAAAAAATAAGTATACTATTATTTCTCTCAAATTCTAAATTAATTTTAGAAGCGACTTTTGATAAAGTTAATAAAATGCATATAATATGTTTCATTTTTTCTTAAATAATACATAAAAATCTTTACGAAATGGATCGATTTGGTGCAATGATTGAAATATTAGTAAGAACGAATAAGAAAAAGTTTTCACTTCACTCACATTTGTCAGTTTGGAAGGTTTTAGCTTTCTATTCATACTTTGTTCGTTTATTAAGTATTTATGAAAATACAAGGTGTATTGGATATCACAAACAGTTACTCACTAAGACAGTGTTTCCCAAAGTGTGGTACGCGTAGTTTAAGGGCACATAAAGATTTTGTTAGGGATATTTAGATGTAATTTAGTGATGTAGGAGCACTAAGTTCTTCCGAACCTTGATCTACATTCAGGACATTTTGGATGACATTAAAATGCTTTCAAAAACTTGCATTTTTAATAAAAAAAACAATTAAAATTAAAAATATTTAAAGAAAAATAGTAAGAAGATAAATTACTGTGGTTTTAATAAATTTACGACTATAAATAAAATAAATTTAAAAATTGATGAAAAAAATCTTGATATCGAAAATACCTTTTATTTATTCATTCATTTTCCGTGATGGGAGTGGGAGGAGCGATGCCTAGCAAATCCGGTGGCAGCAAAAGAGTCCGAGTTAAAGACAGAAAATATTCAGTTGCAAAAAGTTAAAATGAAAGTATGTTGGGATATATTGAATGGAGCTTCTCTGTGGATTGCTGATCAGGGAGATCAACTATTTTTGCATTTAAGTTTATGGTGGGCATATACACTGCAACGTGCTTAGCTGTGCCTAATTCTACGTTCTCAGGAGTCAAGTCAAGACAGTCTTGCGAGGCGTAAGTTGGTCCACACAGTGTGATACGAAGGGAATTTATCACGTTTTGTTACAGAGACAAATTACTTCTTTAATTGTTAGCGGCTTCTCCAGGCGCCTGTTCATTTTTAGCTTTTGTGCGATTCTTCTGACGTGAAATTGCTTTTTCAGCAATTGTAGACATTAAGTCGAAGAAAAAAGAACAGACCATTGGACGTGGTACCACATCTGACTGCAAATTTAACAACCATTGGACTAAATTTTGACGGTCTGTCATCCAGCACAAACAATTTCATCATCCTAGTTGATTCAAATAAATGCCATTTATACTTAACTTTTACTTATACATTAATATGAATAATTTTGTTTCTCTTTTTTCATGTTATTTTGTGTATGTCACAAAAAAAGAAAGAAGAACTATATATTTTTATTGTTATTAAAACACATCCATTTTTTACGAAGGGTACTCGGCTTTGAGAAAATTACAGAAGGGGTACACATGTGTCAAACGTTTGGGAAACACTGCACAAAGAAAGTATATTGAGTGAATGAGTGAGAATTATATTTATTTCGCATAATAAAGCTGAGGACATCGTCGTTTTAAAACCATGGTCAAGTGACGAGTACAATATCTGAACTGGCACACCATTTTTCTAAAAACCACACCACATTAACGGAGGACGTTTGGCATCGACAGATTTAACGTACACTGGTCTTCTACATGGCAGGTCATCAGAGGTACTGAGAAGGTCTATCCAAGAATGGGACAAAATTATGTATACGCATATCTTACATGCAAATGTTTACCTTCTGGCAGCCACTGAATCACTAGATTGATCTCTAGTGCATTGCAACGGAGAATTTTATTGGTGTAAAAAGTACGGTAGACTCAACCTCCATTCGAATGTGCGCACACTTACTGTTAAAATGTTTGAAGAAATTTTCATGAAAATATGAGCAGATGTCGCCATTTGAGAATTTGGATTTCATTTTAATTTATGTTGTACTGAAAAGCAACACTTACATTGATGACGGACCTCCTAATTTTCAGTCGCGTTCAAGTTTACGACGACGACACCTAGGCTGACACTTTCACACCACGCTCATGGGTAAACTTTGAGCCTCGATAGATTTAAAGTGAATCAGCTACTCAATCCAGTCTCTCAGCGCTAATCATCAAACGATCATGTGCTTATTGTTTTATTACAGATATCTCGTTGATATTACTCGAGATATCTCGTAGTATGCGTGTGTGCCAAACTGCCGACTACGAGATATCTCGTAGTGAAAGCTGAAATTTTAGATTGATTAAATATCTACATTTGAGTTAGGAAAAGGATGAATAAACAAATTATACAGCACAAAAAAATATTAATTATGAACTTTCATTATTAAAATTAAAACATAGGCCATGATTATAGATTATAACATATATATATATATATATATATATATATGATAGTATTCAAAAAACTTTTAAAAAGATATTTTCATAGTTTTTGCTGCGTATGATGACCATTCAAGTAAGGATCAACGCAAAGTGTTGGTTTGTTGAGACACATTGGCCAAAAGACCTTAACTGCTTACCTTCCTTTTTTTTGCTTTGTACACATTTGACATGGCTTTGTAGGCCTCCTTTTTTTCTATGGGTGGAAGGTGTTTTTAGTAATGAACATCAGCTGTATTTGTATTATAGTTACTGCTTTCTCCAGTATTGCTACCTTCGCCTTCAAGTAAGTAAGTGTGTTAAATTTTTCGTCGCATTGTTCAGCTACTCGATAGCGTTTGGCGACGGACCTCGTAATTTTGAACCATAGTCAAGTGACGAAGCTGGCACCCTCTCTCCTAACTACCACACCACACCAATGGGAGGACGTTTGATGTCTCGGCAGATTTAACATGCATCGCTCCTCTACACGGCGGATATTGAGCGGTACTAGACTGACGCCCTCAAATAAAAGCTTAATAACTGTTTCCCTAAATTGACGCATCCTCGTCATTTTATTCCCTCAATTTCTTTGGTTATAGAACTTGAATATATTCTGGTGGAAAATATTGAAATAGGGTAGAGCAATTTCCTTGTTCCAACTTATGGTTTTTCTGTGGTCTGCTAGTTATTACTTATCAATTCAATTTTATTACTTTACAGCTCTTTTATAAATGCCATCGCTTTTAGGCGTTTCCCAGCGAGGATCATAAAACATCTGTATAAAAATCTGACACAACATTACACATCTGACTGTCACTATGTGAAATTAGGCAACGACTTTCTCAAGTCAAAAAAAAGGGTGAAAATGTTTTTGTATATCCACGCTTCTCAAACTGGGGGGCGTAACAATATTATGTTAGTAACTCGCCGTGTTTTTTTTCCCCTTCAATAAAAATTACCGTACATGCTGTAACAATATTATGTTAGTAACTTCATGCTATTATATCGTGTAAATTGTTTTGCTTTCTTTAAAATAGAATCTTGGCAACCAGGGTAAAAAGCTCTAATTGTGTTAAAAAAAGTAAATAAATAAGCTATCAAATCAATTAGCGTTAATGTTATAATATTCGCAGGTTGTAACATTCCTACTTATTTCAGTTTATTGTGTCATGCAATAATATACTATTGTATTGCCTCAGATGTTTCATGTTATTCGATAAGTATGATTTTGAGCAATATTAATACCGATATGAACAAATGGAAATAAATCTCTGATAAAATTCCACATAATTGTACTCTTAACAACCTTGTGGTATTGGAATAGTTAATATTTGTATTCTACAACATTCTAGGCAATAAGAATCACTTTCTCTGTCGAATGTAATTTATCCAGTTATATCTGAGTTACATAAGGTATTCAAAAAGTATGACCACATTTTCAAAAGTTAATTACAAATAAACAAACGAAGACCTTATGGTTTTTTTATGTTCTATGCAGAAAAGATAAATGTTTCTATTTAATGAAATACAAACTAGAAGGCACAACAATTCCCCATTTTCAACGTTCTCATGTAAAAAAAAATGACTCCACCGAAAGAACAAGCGCAAGTTGTAGCATAATTTATTAATTGACTGCAACACAAATTTAAGTGTAGAACACATAAACAGCGTAACTTTGACCCCACTATACTAAGATTTAGAAGTTAGAAAAAGTTCCACGTGTAAAGGATGGAAAGATGAAGTCCAATAGCATGGCAACATTGATCTCTAGATTTGGCACTTTTTTGACGTCTTCTTGTAGGGATACGTAAAAAATATTGTTTACCAATCTTCAGTTAGTGTCAGTGATTAAATGAAAACTCGAACTGCAGTGGTCAATCAGATTGTTGACCCTGCAATACTTCATAAAACTAGTCTAAAAATCTCGTATAGACAAGGAAATCATGCAATAAAGCATTTAAAAAAATTGATATTATCTTTAAGAAATAATACAAAAAAACTGTAAGTTAATGACTGAATTTTTATTTACTTTTTCATTTATTTTTTAATTAATAATTTAAAGTGTAGTTCAGTGCTTCTCAAAATTTCATTATTTGAGACCCAAAAGTTCAATCATAATTTTCGTCGCTCCTCCTTCCATCCAAGTATTTAATTCAATAACACTATACTTTGAAGCGAAAGCTGGAATACGACTTTAACCTCTTAAGTGCCATCGAAATACATAAACGTCTCGCTCAACCAAAGCGATGCTCGCCTCGGACGTATATATACGTCTTTACGAAGTACGATCTTTATTTTGCACTGCTATTCATAAAATTATTCCAAAGACTTTGGAATAAAATAAAATGACTTTTACAATGTTTCCGATGGATTTACTTATTTCAGAATATTTGCTTGTTTATTTTTTTTGTATTCTTCCCCCTCCCCCCGAATATACTACATACGCTAAGGAGCATTGGGGGTTGCATGGGGGAGCGAATCGCGTATGTTTTAATCGCCAGTTATGAGATATATTATAAACCGTACATATTTTCAAGATAAGTGTTAATCTTCGTAACATAATTTTATATATGAAACGCCATGGGGTCAATGGTAATTATTGAACTTGCTTTTAACATAGTATTGCTAAATTTAATTATGAAATACATTGTGCAGAACTGATACATTTATGAGTGTATTATATCAATGTAAATGTGTATTTATTTCTTATGTCAGAATGTATTTTGTTTGCTTACTTTTAGTAAAATAATAATTTTTTTAAATAATCTTTTGATTCCAACTTATCAATATGTTAGTGCCCCCCTATGGAGCCACGCCTCACAGTTTGAGAAACACTGGTGTAGTTATATTTTTTTCGGTATATATAACCCGGTATTTCTGAATAATATTTAATAATAATATATATGTAAGTATATATTATTATTACTGCTGTTCTGTGTTAAAAAAAATTCAGAGAAATATTAGGTATGAATGTAGTTGTATAAGCTGCGTGCTTCAACAAACTGTTTTCCATCAATGAAAGATAATGTCTACACATATATCTTTTCATATTCAATAAAGTTTTTAAAAAATGCATTAAACAACTTCCATTATCGCAGAGAAAATCAATATTTGGTTTTAAATGATAAAAAAGACAGTTGCGCGGAGTACATATTTTTATTATCCATTCCGATAAAAACCATTACGATATATATAATGTGCTAAGGCGTGAGTCTCTGTTTAGTTGAAGTATGTATTCAAAAAATGCAGTGAACTTTAATGAAGCGAACAGGGAGAATTCTTTGAGATCCATGTGCCACAATATTAGCATTTTAATTGAGTATATTGGTAAAATATACTTAAAAAACTAGGCATCTAGAATAATTAAATACTTTGCAGGCACTATGAGACGTATAAATAAATATAATTACTATTTAATAGTCTTTTAATGAATTATAAATTTATTATTTGAAAAATCAGTAAAGCTTTATTATATGTATTTGATATTTATTAAAATTTATCTTTTGATATTAAATCGAAAATTAATGATGCTGTTGAACGGTAAAAATAACGCTAATTTTTAAAAATGGTTTTTCTTTGTGAGTAAGCAAAATAAATTTTATAAAACAGTAACTACACTTTTCCATAAATTTTACCATGGAATCAAAGAAAGGAAAAATGAAAGGAATAAAAAAAGGAATTAATTTTAAAATATTACACCCCGGGGAAAAGCAGATGAATTTAATTGCATTAAGACATTAAATCTGAATAATATGTTTCATTAAGTACGTTCATTAAAAACATTTTTTTCTGGAAGAAAATTATTTCTTCCCAAATTTGTTACCGCAGTCATAGCAGAATCAATTTCGTTCATTTGGTTAGGCAGTCAAATTTAAAGTATCAATTTCCCTCACAAATTAACATATGATAAATAGAGAATTAAGCATGAAATGATTTTATTCCATTTCTATGGTCGTTATTAATCGCATGTTTAACAACAGTTTTCTAAAGAAATAGCAATTTGAGAATCTGAGGCACTGTAAAAGAATGCTCATTTTGTGTCGATATTTCATAAACCCTATATACAGGGTGTCCCAGATTCATAGGGACACCATTAAACCGGGAGCAGTCGAATGGGGCACAAAGTCACCCCAGGCTTACGAAATCTGGGAAGACTGTTAATTTATTACCAATGGCCTTGTCAGTATCCTCCTATCTGACAGCCTTCAAGGGAGCTAAAATATATTTGTCACATATCTCCTTCTGTTCTTGGAAGTGACAAACGGGTCTTTTAAGGTACTTGAGTTCCCCACATGACCAATTTTGTTCCAAAATAATTTTTTTAAGCAGGCAAGATTTTTGCTTAGTGTTTTTGATCGCTTTGTTGTACGACTCAATATATTTTATAAATGTAGATGAACAGAATAAAAAAAAAGAAATGAGCATCTGCGATCTCTATGGGATGAAGCTGAAACTGATCAAGCAAGGGAAGAGCCTGATGAAATAGGGGATATTAATGATAATAGAGAAAGTAGATTTTAGAATAGCACTGAATATGAAACATCTGAGTCGGAAGGGAAATTTTGTAAATTCTATCCAAAATTATCCATTAAGAAAGATATGAAACCACAAGTGTATCACAATGCACATTGCACCCTGTTAAAAAACCAAAATCAAGAAAAGTTTACCATGCTATTTGGCGATCATCAAAAAGGACAATAAAAATACACTAACTTGAACAAAATAAGATAGTTTTGCGTTCAAATATTAATCCTTAAATGTTAACAATAAGTGTCTATGATTGGTGTCCTTTATTAAAGTCCCGCAAGCTTTTGGAGCATTTTAGTTCAGTTTGATTGTTTTTTTTTCTCAAATTATCAAAGAAAAATTGAAAATTGCTTAAAAGTAGGTAAATATACTTTCACTTAGTTAAATTATTCACTGGAATTAGGATTTTTATCTGGTACAATAAAAATAAATATAAAAAACGGATTAGGGTGACTCATTCACGCCGCGCGAAAATTAAAGTTAGTATCGAGTGCGCGCCTGATACTGGGTTAAAGGAGGTAAGGGCATCATAAGAATTCAGATTTGCAAAACAACACATGGTAGGAAACATTCATCTGGCGCTTAGTTGGCGTTGTTCACGAGAGATTTACAGGAAACAGATTTGCATTACAGCAGTCTTTAAGTTACCAGATGAGTACGGAACGTTTTACAAACACCGAGCAGGCAGATATACATTTGATTTACGGATTAGCAGAAAGAAATGCACGGTGAACAGAAAATTTGTATCGCGAAAGGTACTCTCAGATAGATGCATCGGACTGCCTGATGATTGCTAATTTGTATTACAATTTGTGTGAATGTGGATCATTACGAGGCACAGTGAGAGAAGACTATGTGTGACTCTAACACTCATGTTGGGAGTTAAGTCACTAGGATTACTATAGGCCTACTAAGATTCCTTCGATTGGTGGGCAACACATGAAAAAAAATGTGTTGCATACCGGGGCCCATTGGAATGTGTGGCACGCCAGCAATATGTGCCTATTACCTCGTTATGATTCATATTCAAACCAATTATGATAGAGAATAATAAAAGTGAATTATTATTCCCATCGTAAAGGATGGAGAGAGAGTAAAAAAAAATTTTTCTTTTAAAACTTATTAAAAAGCTAGTTAGAATTTTTTTATGTTGATTACACATATATACTTATACATATGCAGAAATAAAACTTATACACTTGATTTTTAGTGAAATTTTTATGTGGTGTTTCGCATTAAATAACGTTCTTTATTCCGTTTGGCATTGTCTTAGGAGATGACGCGGCACTCATCTCTTTTTTTTACTATACAATTCTAATCAGCTTAGTTTCCTTACAGGGTTCTACATGGAATGTAGCTACCGCGTACAAAACGAGATAGAATTAAATTCCTTTATTACGTTGAAATATATTAGATTCAATGTGTAACCAGTTTCGGAAATTATAATGGGAACTTTTGACAGATTTTATGATCTTAGAATCTTTCGTAAGATTTTTATTTATTTATTCTAGATAAATCAAACTAATAAATTTTAGAATTTTAAAATAAACATACACCAGGTGTCCGAAAAGTATGAGTACACATTCAAGTATTAATTACAAAAATATAAATAAATAAATACCTCCACTTAGTTGTTTTTTTTTTGTTCCGTAGAGAAAACATTAAAGAATTTTGCAATGCGTTATTGCACGATTCCAGTGAGTACAATATTAGTTACTCGCAACACATCAAGTCTACACGAGATTTCTCCACGTTCTATGAAGCGTTGCAGGAAGAACACTCTGATTGGCCACTGTAATTTGTTTCACCAGTGTCACTAATTGGAAGATAAACAATGTTTTTAACGTAGTCCTACGCAAAGAAATCTTAAAAGTTTTATATCTAGAGATCTAGGTAGCTATGCTATGGACAAAATTCATGTGACGTCATAATCACATGATAATTTTAAACCACGTGTTTTTAGCCAATTAAGTTCAAAAACACATGTGACGTCATAGTCACGATAAATGTAATTATCTATTTTCAGCAAATCAGTTCATGGACTTCGTTGTTGTCAAATTACGATTTTTACTGAAACTTTTTTTTTAAAATTAATATTTGTCACTTTATTTAAAAGTACATGTATAAAACAAGACTTTTTTTCTTTAATCTTAAAATTTAATTGCAGAAATTTCTTTTTATATCTCTTGAGCATCTTTACCGAATTATGCAATTTGAAATTTTACCTAAGTTTTACAAATAGAATAAAAAGTACGAGCTATATATAGTTTATTGTCCGTTTTGAATTCAATGTAGAACACGTATTTATATTATCATGTGACCGTCATGAATTTAGTCCATTGGACTTCTTATTTCCACCCATCACACACCCGAGAACTTTTTCTCCCTTCCAAACTCCAATGCGATGGAACCCCACATACGCTGTTGCAAATTTAACCCTTTAATGCTGCCAACGTATATATACGTCTCACCCAGCCAGTGTTTTAACTGCTTCATACGTCTATGTCCATCCTTCCGAAGTAGCTTTTTTCATAGAGTTGCCGTCAATTAAGTTATCCCAAAGGTTCGGGAAAGCAATAAAATGACTTTGACAGTGTGTTTGCGAAGGATCTACTCATTTCAAAGAAGCATTTACTTATTTTCCCCTCTTTTCTTTACCTCCCAATGCACCATATACGTCCGCCTATGCGGAAAACAGTGGCCTTGGGAAGGGCATCGTGCAAATTCTAATCTGCAGTTATGGGGTTTAAGTGTGATAAACCATACAACAATTTGCGCTTGTACTTGCGGTGAAGCCATTTTGAAATGAGAATGGTGAAAAATGGTGACATTGTGCCATCTAGTTAGCATTACATGAAATATAAACATTTATCTTTTCTTTATGGGACTTAAAAAGCCGCAAGTAAAACTTTTTTTTACTTAATTTTTTAAAGTGCAAATTGTTGTCAAACTTTTCGGCCATCCTGTAGTGTAATGGAAAAATAGCATATATTAACTTCTAAGGTTACCCAGTACCCCCTACAAATTTCAATAATAATGATTTTTTTGGCATTTTTTTATGGCTTATATCATTGGGAAGTGCACCATCGGATTTTAGATGTGCAAACAAATTAGCTTTTAAGATATTTGAAGTTTTCTGAAGTTAGATTTTGGTTTCATTTTAAAGCATTTTTCCACTCTTATATTGAATTAATTAAAATATTTTTGAGCACAATCAATTCTTTCATTGCAAAATGATTATTAGTTTCATTTTTCATTAATAAAAGCATTTTTACTTGATTACATTTTCAGTTTGAGTTCTCGTAATTACTTAATTGAGATTGATTACAAGGACAATTTTTGTTTTTAAAATAGTTTTGTTTTTAAATTAGCTTTTTGAATAATTTTTTTCCTGTTGAGAAAATGCCAAGGCCAAAACTGTCTCAGGTTGCTATCAGAAACAATATTTGGAAGAGATGGAATACTACTGAAAATGATATATCTAGAAAAGAGTCCTTTACTGATGCTGCAATAAGAATACAAATATTTTGACTATAAGTAATGCAGATAAAACTGAATATTTCTATGATGGTCAAACTACATTATAGTAAACATATATTAGTACTATATGTTACTATAATATGGTATTTTTCTTTTTAGGCAACTTTAAAACGTCCCCAATTTAAAACTAAAAAAAATTAAATTTATGTACAAGCCTGGTGATTTTTATTTAAGTTAGCATCATTATTATGTTGCACATAAATTATTTGTGTTTCAAAACTTTTGTGAAAATATTTTATTAATATTAGGCTGAATAACCTGTCGTCGTTACAAACACTATCAATATTATACAAAAATATTTTTTGAATTAAAAAATTATTTTCAGTCTTAATTATTTGAAGTAGTGTTTTGATTTAGAACATAAGTTGAAAAATAACATATTAAAAAATTAGAGCTTTACAAGCATTATAGATTTTTATTGTATGCTTTTACAAACTTTAGATGCCTTTTTCTCGTTCTTTTTAATTTTGAAGATGTAGGCGTTTTCTAATCCCTAAGGCTGTTTTTCCTGTTGAAGATAGAGTCTTGAAATTTTTTATGCATACTCAGAAACGTATGTTCTATAAAATTTAGTAGGATTTTAGGTCTGGGGTACCTAGTTATTTTGTAAAAAATGTAAAATTTGATGTTTTAAAAATTTTGTGTTTTTCTAGGTTTAGTTTGAAAAATATATATTAAAAGACAATAAAGGAACAGGTTTACAAATCTATACTTTTATTTAAAACAATGTAAAAAATATTAATCAATTAAAATGACTAAAAAATTTTTAAATTGAGCATTTTATATTTTATAAAAGTTTGAAAAGGCCTCAAAAACTCTTAATTTTTTTAAATTGTAAGATAATGGTTGGTCAAACTGACTTTTTGCTTTCAGAATCAACTTAATAATATAATGCGAATTTAAAATATAAACTTTGTTTACTGTTACTGTCCCCAAAAAAGTTTTTTTGAAAAAAGGTACCGTGTAGCCATAAATACAAAACCATAACAAAACCTTGTTATTTAGCTATTGTCTTCGATGAGATATACCTTCAATTTTGTAGCATTTCTTTTTCACCTTTCCTAAGAAAAGTATTTTCTTCCAAAATTAAGAAAACTCATCCCCACGAAATGAGTTCATATCTCTGAAAAGTCAACATAATCCTCCCAGCATAACACCGGAAGGAAGAGCCTCCTGAACTTCCATAAAATATTAGTCCGACTCCAAAGAGGAATCAGTAACCGTAGATATTCTCTTTGTTCCGCTCTAAAATAAAGATACTGGACAATAAGTTGGTTAAATATTTATTAAAGAAAGAAAATCCGTCTACTGACTGGGATTTGAGACGTTGGAAACATTTTTTTTAATGTAAAGGCACATTTATTTTGGGAATAAATTCTAAGATATAATATATGACTCGAAACAGGAAATCGCTTAGTTCCCAGTTTCACTTTCTGTCTTATCAGTAATATTAATAACATTAAATAATACACAATTATTTTTTAATCCAGTCGGTTCTAGTGGGTTAGAGGTAGATTTCCCGCTTCGTAAGCCTAAGTTTGCTGGTTCGACCCCGGCTGGAGTCGTTAGATTTCCTGGATTAAAAAATCGCAAGCACGTATGTTATATGATTATGTGGCAAGTAAAAATTCCTGTGAGTAGCACTCTGAATCTGGTACTCTCGGAAAAATTAAAGCAAAGCAATATTTAAAATCCAATGAAATCTTGAATTAAAAATAATTCAAGCCTTTAAATTTGGTAACAAGCCGCCACTAGGTGGTGCCACCAAGAAATGGCTTTCGCATTTGGAGACTTGCCATTTCTGCAAAGTTTAAGTTGCTAAAATTCAACCCCATTTATAAAAATAAATTAGCCGATATGAAGTCAATTTTATTCATAGATTTCAGAATAAAAACGTGACAAGAGTGTGAGTTACATAAACGTCACACTATAAAACAACAAAAAAGCTACTGGCGATGTAGCTCGTTATTTTGAACATCGTTCAAGTTACGAGGACGAAACATGAGCTGTCTCTTCAAACAAACGCATCACACTATGGGAGAACATTGAGCCTCAACAGACTTAACGTGGCTCAACACCCTCCACACGGCGATTATTTGTTTCTGACAAAAAATACAGCATTGAAACTTTGAATCCTTCGTTGGCCACGTGAACCGAATAATTATGGTCGTGAACTCAAGTCGTACGTTGGAATCCTAGAATTACAGAAGACCCCCAACCCCCTATGTAAGGAGTCAAATGTTATGGTCGCGAACTCGTAGCTGGAGAGGCGCGGGATCGAGTTCTGGTGCCAATGAAGACCCACCATGTAGACACGGTGTAGAGGTCCCCTCATGGTGTCCCCACCATGTGGGGACCGATGCAAGTTAATTCAATCGAAGCTAATAGTCCTCGCATTGGCGTGGCAAAGAAGTTTGGAGAAGTTCTTCTAGTTCATGTTGCGACGGATCTATCCGCGACTATATTCATACCTTGGGGACGCTTCTGGGGGGGGGGGGTTTATTAAAGCAACTTTCGCCGACCAAGAAAGCGAGATTATGTAAATGAAGTATATTATATAAATTCTGCTTTCGCGAGTTTGAGAGTAGGCAAGTAGGAGTTAGCAAAGCGTTTGCGAGTTAGTTTGTTAGTTGAAGGATAGGGGAATTACTAAGAGGTCTTGGAGTTGTCCAGGAAAACGGATTATGGAAAGGGGGAACCAACTACATTCATGAAATCCCGATAAAGATCTCCTGCAAGATTCAAGTGTAGGATCTGCTGCATAAAAAGTACAGGTATCGTGAAGTTTAATTAGAAATTAGCTTATTAGTGGACGACGTAGTTTATATTGAGCATATTTAAGCTATCGTAGATTCAGTTGAGGGTCCGTAGAATTATTCCAGTGTTAATGAATCTCACCTCCGCGCTCTACTAATTGATCACCTATCTTAATTAGATTGTTATTGCGTCTGATTGATATTTTGGTAACAATAAATTAATTAGATTGAAATCATTTCAGTTGATCATTCAGTTTTTCCCACACACCTTTCCGGGTCTGTGGGTAGACAAGGGGTTTCAAACCTAAGCTGGAACCGACAGGAGCACAGCGTGGGGCACGAGAAAAGAGAGAGGCCAGTATCTTGGGTTGAAATGCAGCAGAATAAAAGGAGACCACAGGCACCAAAATCCCGGATCAAGAGGAAAGTGGCCTCGTCCATGCCATCTCGTACTTCGATAAAAATAGTTAAGAAGGAGGCCAGTGAAAGACAACCTGATGCCAGCAGAGTAGTCCCAAGCCCATCACGTGGAGAGGAGGCGAGATATTCAAGAATTAACCGTTCCCGTCTAATCCAGCAGAAGCGCCACTGCCCGTTTAATCTTCGGAGCCAACAACGAGTGGACAGCATGCAGGAGTGGAATCCCCCGGTAATAAAGGAAGGCCCTGGAGGAACCATTGCTCCATGTGTGTCTCCTGTAGTTGATCAGAAGACACACATGGACGAAAGGAGACCCAGAAGGTTAGAGCAGATGGAGGACTGCCTTAGGACAAGATCGACAAGTACTGAAGTAGTAGCCGGGAACGGAGCCTATGCAGAATGGATATAAAAATGGCCAGGTTGTATAATTCTAATTTATTTTTTCCTCTGACAGACAGTTCGGAGTATTTCCCAAGTGGACTAGTCTCAATTTTTTTCGAAAAATATAAAGTGTACAAAAATTGGCACTGCGTTGTTTGCATTTTTCTAATTGTTTGAAAAGTGAACTTATGTATTTAAAATTTTTCTAAATTATGGGAAACATTTGTTTGCTTGCATTTGTTTTGCTTAACATTAAGGCTTCTCAGGGGTGTTAATCTCGTATTTTTTCGAATTTTCGAAGAAAATATATGTTGTTCCTCATTTTCTTTTGAACATTTTGATACCAACCACGTG
Source organism: Trichonephila clavata (assembly GCA_019973975.1). NCBI lineage: Eukaryota > Metazoa > Arthropoda > Arachnida > Araneae > Nephilidae > Trichonephila > Trichonephila clavata. The sequence goes on along the minus strand of BMAO01025540.1, from coordinate 23,414 downwards.
ATAGTGCTACAAAAACTTTGAAAGTTATTTAAAAAATTCTAAACAGCAATTTAGTAATAACAGTGTTTAAATGGACACGTGCCACGCCCACTTTTTTTTTATTTCCGCATACGTTTCATTTTTCTGTTTTTAAAAAGCCTCATGAAATATTTTAAACACTTGGGTGAATGAGAAGGAAGCTTGCAACTCAACACATTCATTCTTTCTGTGTTTACATTCTGTTTTGGTAACGCTACCACGTTGTTTGAAATAAGTTATCGAAATTCAAAACAACGTTGTTTGAAATCGTTTATCGAAAGTTAAAACATCATTTATCTTTGGATTTGAATTGGAAAATATACATCCTAGGCCTTCAGGTAAGCGTCCTTACAAAAGAAGATTTAGAGGGAACCAATTCATGAAGGTATGTCCTGATACAAATGTTGCAGAAAGGAGAGATACAGGTAAGTGTGCTTTCAGTAATAAAATCTCAGGAATTCAGACTTCATTAAAGTCAAATCTTGTTAAGGTAAGTGAAAACTTCAAAGGATATCGTATTTTTTTATTTTATTTCAACCTTTAGCTCTATTTTGTCAGTATCAAGCTGTATAAAATGTCATAAGCCATTAACAATTAATGCAAAATCCACTCGTGGTTCATGTTCGAATTTTGAAATACATTGTAAAAACTGTGGGAGTATTTGTACTTTTTCAAGCTGTGAAAACACTGGGAATAAAAATAATGCTCCAGAAATTAACAGAAGATCTATTTTAGCAATGAGATGCATAGGTCAAGGTTTAGAGTCATTAAAAACCTTTTGTGCTGTAATGAGTCTTCCTAATCCTGTTGAACAAAAATCATATGATGTTATTAATAATAAACTTTCACTTGTTATGTAGGAAGTTGCCGAAGAAAGCATGAACAGGGCAGCTGTCGAAGAAAATTCTTCGTCACCTGATAACATTTTAACGGTAAGTTGTGATGGGACCTGGAAGACGAGAGGACATTCATCGTTGATTGGAGTATGTACTCTAATAGGGCCGAAACAGGTAAGTTTTGGATAGGAAGTGTTGCCTCATTTTGCAAAGGATGCGACAGTTATAAAGGGGTAAAGTTTGGTATCAAGTTCAATAAATGGCAAAGAGCGCATAAGATTTCATGTAGAAAAAATTATTCTGGCTCTGCTGGTAAGATGGAGGTAGACGGGATGTTGAGAATTTTAAATCGATCAGAAAAGTTTCACAACCTGAAATATTCGAACTACATAGGAGATGGCGACACCAAAACATTCAATGCCCTTTCTGAAAACAAGCCGTACGGCGATGACCATTTTATTCAGAAAATAGAATGTGTAGGCCATGTGCAAAAGAGAATGGGTAGAAGACTTAAGAAGCTTAAATTAGCAAAGGGTAAAAAGAAATTATCTGATGGTAAAACTATAGGCGGTAAAGGTAGGTTAACTGATAGTTTAATTGATAAGCTTGCGCATTACTATGGTAATGCTATTCGATGCAATTCTACTAGTGTACCGGAAATGCGGAAAGCCATTTGGGCTGCTTGGGGTCGTTCTTGCAGCACCGATGATGAACCGATGCATTGGTTTTGTCCTACAAATCCAAATACATGGTGTAAGTATAATGCTGCAATTAATAATAATTTACAAAATTATAAACACAAACCCTCAGTTGCTAAAGCTCTTCAAGATGTAATTAAGCCTTTATTTGCAGACTTATCTCATCTAGCACTCTTGAGGAAATGTTTAAGAGGTAAGACACAGAATCCTAATGAAAGTTTAAATTCATTAATCTGGAAGTTTTGTCCTAAGACGATTGGTTCTAGCCTTCAGATTGCAGAGATTGCTGCAAATCTAGCAACCAGCATTTTTAATGATGGAAATCAAATACTTATTACTATTTTAGAGAAATTTGGCTTAAAAATTAACAAAAATGTTTGTGTGTCCCTAGCTGAACGTGACAATCATCGAATCTTTACGTCAAGAAAGAGGAGCTTAGGATCATCGTTTGAAGCTCGCAGAGCCAAAAAAATTTAAAAGATTAAAGAAATTGAGCTGTTTGAGCAACAGGAAGGCATATCGTATGATCCTGGAGCATTTTAGCATGTAAGTTTTAAAATTTATTTTCTCAAATTCAATTTAAAACTTTAAAGCCTTTTTTCTCAGTTTGTGTTTTTTTCACTTACGCGCATTGCGTTTCAAAAACTATCATACTTTGATGCATAAAACTTTACATAATTATAAACTCTATCATACTCTTTAAATCCTAGCTATTTATAGTATTACATATTTGTAATTTTTTGAAAAATTTCAAAAAAATTTTGAAAATGTACTTTTTTTTATTTTAAAAATATTATTTTTATTCTATTTATATAAAATCGCTACCACACACACATGTAATAAGGATATATTTGACTTTATAAATCAACTTATTGCTAGTAATTAGAATTATTATTGCAGAAAATATCATGCGCGTCGTAAAACTTACTATTTTTTTCTTACAAAAATTTTTCTTATTTTTATGTGCTTATTATTTTTAAAATTATGATTATATTTTAGACATTTTATACTTTTTTGAAACTTTATTCCCTTATAAAAAATGTGTAAAAGAATCAAATTATTTCATTTTAACCTCAAAGAATTATTTCGAAAATTGTTCAGTCGAAAATTGTTCATATTTTGTGCTCTCGAAACATTTTTAACACCCCTGAGACCCCTTAAGACATGGCTTTATATGTGAGAATTACTTGTATTGTTTGTTGTAATATATTGTATGTTTGAAAGTATATACAAAATTTTTGTATGTAATTATTAATGTTTATAAGTATTATCTGGTTTCGGGACGCGGCGTAATTAGGATAACTAACAGTAACATTAACAGAGCAGCTCATTTGGTTGGGAATTTTTGTAAAAATGAAACCAGATGAAGGTTGTTTGATATGAAACTGTATATAACATATTGTATAAAAGTTCTACCATATTTTTGTCAATTTGGAAAATGTACAATGTTCATGTGGGTAGAATATCATATTTTTGTATCAATATTGATCCAGTTTCCTTTCAGAGCGGCAGGCCCTGAATCTTTGGCTGTAGTAAGAAGATATGTATGATGGCTGTGAAAGAAGGATAAAGTGATGTGAAGACTTACAATATGTATTTTTTTTTTTAAATTTTATTAGCACTTAAGTAAAGTGCGTGATCAGGTTTTTTTCTCCTTGTTTCAAGGTTTTCCTGTGATCTTTGTCCGAATGGGATACACTGTAGGGATGTTCTATGAAAGGTAGTGATTAATAGTACAGTTGCCCTTTAGAGTAGGGAATTTTGCAGATGCTAGTTCAATTAAAATTGATGAATTGGTGAGTTAAAAATTTATTGTAGGTTCATCATTTTTTTAGTGTTAAGTATTTACCGTAATTTTTATCGGGTTGTTTAGATCCTAGGGTAAATCACGTTTTCTTCACGGAGGGGGTTGTGACATATCTATCCGAGACTATATTAATACCTTGGGGACTCTTCTGGGGAAAAATATTTTTATTTAACCAACTTGAGCAGACCAAGAAAGCGTGATTATGTAAATGAAATGTAATATATAAATTCTGATTTCGTGAGTTTGAGAGTTGGCAATTAGGAGTTAGCAATGACTTTGCGAGCTAGTTTTTTTTTTTTGAAGATTGAAGGATAGTGGAATTATTAAGAGGTCTTGGAGTTGTCCAGGAAAACGGATTACGGAAGGGGGGATCCGACTACATTGATCAAATCCCGATAAAGATCTCCTGCAAGATTCAAGTGTAGGATCCGCTGCATAAAAAGTACAGGTATCGTGAGCTTGATTAATTATAAATTAGCTTATTAGTGTGCGACATAGTTTATATTGAGCTTATTTAAGCTATCATGGATCAGTTTGGGGGGGGCATAGTATTATCCCCTTGTTATTGAATCTCACCTTCGCGCTCTACTAATTGATCACCTATCTTAATTAGATTGTTATTGTGTGTGATTGATATTTTGGTAAAAATAAATTAATTATATTGAAATCATGTCTGTTGATCATTCAGTTTCTTCCACACACCTAGCCGGGTCTGCGGGTAAACAAGGGGTTTCAGATGTAAGCAGGAACCGACAGGTATTACAATGTGTTCTCGTTATTTTACCATGATTCGAAATGAGAAAGACAAAAGTCAATAACTATCGTGTCACTTCAAAGTGCAACATGCATGAAAAATTAAACGAAAATTTAATCTCTCCGCAATCTCCAGCAAAATTTTGAGCTGAGCTCTACGCACTAAGTAATTTTTACTTAAAAGTTCTCTTTTCTGATTAATATTTCTGACCTTTTTAAATAGCTTTATTCATTCTAAATCACTTTATATTGGTTCCAAAAAACTTTACTTGTAGTATTTTATTGTTCAAGTAAATTCCCTAAGCGCACAGTTATGATGATTTATACTAGTGAGTGTTATATTAGCGTCGCACCTTTAAGCAATACGAAGACTATTAAAGACGAACCTCTTCAATTTGAGCATCTGCCAAGGTATAAGAATGGCCCTGTGTGTGTGTGTGTGTGTGTGTGTGTGTGTGTGTGTGTGTGTGTGTGTGTGTGTGTGTGTGTGTGTGTTGTGTGTGTGTGTGTGTGTGTGTGTGTGTGTGTGTGTGTTGTGTGTGTGTGTGTGTGTGTGTGTGTGTGTGTGTGTGTGTGTGTGTTGTTCAAATTTTCAAACTTTAATAAAATACTTTTTATTCTTCCACTCACGTTCAAATACTTTTTCGAACTTTCAGAGGATGACGCATAATGTTATACAGATAATGTTTTAAAAAAATTGTTAATCAATTTTTGAACTAATGAATAAATAGTTACAAACAAAAAAGAATAGTCCAACATCATATATACAAAAGAAAATCGCTCGTTGTGTCTCTGTAGCTCAATGGATAGCGCGTTGGAGTTCTAGTCCAAAGGTCATGGGTACCACCTCGGATGGCCTAAATTCTGAGAATTTTTCTTATTACTATACTAGTTTATTGAAAAATTAAATTTAATAATGAATAAATAGTAACAAACAAAAGTAATAGTCCAACACCATATATACAAAAGAAAATTGCTCGTTGTGCCCCTGTAGCTCAATGGATAGCGCGTTAGAGTTCTATTACATAGGTCATGGGTATCACCTTGGATGGCCTGAATTCTGAGAATTTGATTTCTTATTACTATACTAGTTTATTGAAAAATTAAATTTAATAATTAATAAATAGTTACAAACCAAAATAATCATATATAGAAAGAAAAATGTAAAATTATTGCAAGAAAACTCGCTTACCATTTTGTCACTTAACGATGTGACTCTGTTTATACTTATATGTTTTTCATGCTTCAATTCATTGTAATTATTTAATAAAAGGTAAATAAAATACAGTTTTTCTTTGTTTACTTAAGTAGGAATTGACTTTAATTATTTTTTATATTACTTGTTAAGATATATTTTGAAAGCAAACTACTTATACATTAGACAGTTTTTATTTCTATCTTCTATGCTCTAATTTGACTTCAGTAACATTAAAAAATTATAAGAGGAGGGTCTATCCCTTTTACTTTCATAAATCCCTGTCCACTTTGACATCTTCCTCCCTGAGTCATTTATAACAGCCGCCTAATCATAAAGGAACAGCCACTAAAGTGTGAAATGAAAAATTGCGCTCTAAACCCAAAACCTGAAATGCATTCCGACTGCTGAGTGTGCCCAGCAAGAAGAGTAATATTCTTTGTTAAAAAAGTATGTAATTATTATTATTATTTTAAATTTTTTTTCTGTATACTTTTTTTTATTTTTTTTATGCAGATTGCTAGTGTAATGTTATTTTCATCTACTACTAACTTGAGTTGCAAAGGATCACAAATGCCTCCAAAATACTTAAAAAATTTTATTAGTTCGACTCATCCACTACATAACCCAGTTACATTCGTGTTCTATTATTATTTTATTTTTTGCAATTTGGGATTACGAAAACAGTTATAAAATTGACAACAATTTTATTTGCAATTGAATCGTTTTCAATTAATAAAATTAATAATCATTCCATGAAAAAAATAAAATTATTCTACAATTGATATTTTGGGAAATTTGATCTGAATGGATTAATTAAAATATTAAATTGTTTAGTTTTTTATATTTAAGAATTTTTGTATTTGATATTTCTTAGGTTTTAAATCGTAAAAATTCCCATTTTATTTCCTGAGTTATTCGTAAATGTTAAATTAATTATGATAACCTTTGCATACCTCAATACAAAATTTTATTATTAGAATGCATCAATCCTTTATCTCACAATTCGCAACATATCATATATCATATAAATTGTGTAATGACGTTATAAGTTGATAGTAAAAAAAGTTTTAAAGGAAAAGTTTATTTTATTCTTTTTAGCGCTTTTAAATAAAAGCTTGTTTTTAAAAAAGTTTTTTTACTTTTAATTTATTTATTATTTATCCTTCCTTTTTGAATAATTATCTAAGTAAATAAATAAATCACTGAATGTATAAACGATGAAAAAAATTAAAAAAACAATTCTCTTCAATTTTTCAACAAAAAAAATGTTTCTTCACTTAGACAATATTTAATTTACTTTTCTGATGTAACCTATCAAAAATTATAAAGCAAATATAAAGCAGTGAAGTTATTTTTCTTTAAAATAAATAAGGTTTACATTTATAAGTTGTAAAATGCCTTGTTCAATGCATTTTTGCTTTGAGCATCGTTCATACAAAACAATCATTTGAAGAAAGAAAATCTAAGTTTAATATTCATTGCAAAATACATTTAATAAAATGCTTCGCGATGTTGTTGTCCTTCTGTAAGCAAAAGTTGAAAGAAAAGCCTTTAATTTAAATTTAAAAACAACATTATTATAGACGCATTAATAAGATACATGAATCTCTGAAATAATGGCTTTTTCTTTTAAGGAAACACCATGGCTATGTAAGGAGAATAGAGAAAAAGGTTTTTTCCTAATTATATATATACATTTTCTAAAAAAAAACATTACATTAGAAAAAATAAATCTACTCTGTTATAATATTAACACCAAAATTAATTTAATCGTAAAAGAAATTAATTTTAAAAAATGATAAATTTAGTACTTTTTGCAACAAATAAACATTTCAGACCGGAGGCAAGCTTCAACGACGAAGTTTGTCCATAATTTTTAGCAAAAATAATGGATTATCAGCGTTATAAACTAATAAAACAAATGACAGTGGATTTTCTCTATTATTTTAACTATAAATATGTATCATATTACTTTGCATTCTCATCCTTCAGTTTTAATACGTGTTCTTCAAACTTTAGTGCTCATTCGAAGAAATAGTTAAAGAGCGGTGGCATCGGTTTGTCGGAAGCCGACGATATTTATGTTTCACCTTCAGTTAATTCCACGGAAGGGTGAACGGAATGCGAGACGCATTCTATAAATCTCTCACCCTATAATTAGAAACAATTAGTGGTATGCGACGATCACCCTGTTTCCCTTGGAATTCCTGAGAGCGATATTGTCTGCTCTTTATGATACGAGACCTTATTTAGAATTCCGTGAATTCAATTGTTCTTAGCGAATAGGGGAATTAAGTTAAGTCTGTGCTACGTGTTTATATAAAACATATAATAAATCGATGTTCCTTTCTCAAAATTTAAGTTTATTTTTTATGTAAATCTACAATATTAATACGGAGGGAAGGAAAGTTCCTTAATTTTTTTTAAATAGACTTGCTAAATAAAACTGTACCGTAAATATGCACATGAAGTAATACAATATCTAAAAAATGGTAATGAAGTAGTTTAAAAGATGGCATTGTACATTCATATAGTGAAATGCTCGGAAAATAAATTCGTGTTGTATCTTGTTTGGTGAAAATGAAAATAATTCTTAATTTAATAACGATGAAACTAATGTCAATAGTGAAAAGAAACTGTCTCTTGAACAAGAATTAGAATTACCTGTAGCTAATAAAATTTCAACAAACCAAAAAACAGTAGAGAAATCAGCTATATACAAAATCATCCGACAAGATATCGATTTATTTGAAGATGAGGGATTTAAAGATAAACACTTGGAAAAAGTATAACGAGCATTGCTAACCGTACAACCTCCGAGCGTGACGCCGAAAAAGCGTTTTCGACAGCTGGTAATGTTTGCACAAAATTATGTTCCAGGCTTAATGACAGTACAATTGAGGCATTATGTTTTTTAAGAACACATTTCAAACATTTAACTTTTAAAACATTAAGAACATTTCAATAATTTGTAATAGTACCACAGACTTAATAGTGATATTTGCACTTTTTTATGATTTAAATAAATAAGATGTTCCCTTATTTATTTATTTTTGTGATGCTTTATATACTGTTATAATTTATAAGTTACAAATTATTTCTTGTGATATTTACACTTTCTAATAAAACTGGCAAGTAAAACAATGAAACACATGGGTTTTCTTTCTTTTTCTAAAATTTCTAAGACCGGTATTAAAACCGGTATCCGGTATTAAGTTCTAAGAAATACCGAATACCGGTATTGAACTTTTGGTCTGGTATTGCAATCCCTAACTGTAGAGAATTAAAGCACTCTAAAAGAAAAAGTTTTGCAATAAAAACTGTGGCACAATACAATAGTTATGATTTCTTTAAATTTCGCGCTTATGTGGCTATATATTGTCTACAGTAATCCAGAGAAACATAAACAACTTTAAATCCACGTAAGCACTCGTTTAATGCCAGTATTCATTCCAATTTTAAATAAAAGCCTAGAAGAGCAATATGAAGTGCGTGTAAAGCTGTCACGAGATTATTTCGTTTTGTTGTATAACGCATGAAAATGGTGCTCGAAGGAGCCGTTGTCAAGCTCAAAAGATCTCCGGAGAGAATTTAATTTTGAAAATGAAATTTATACAACGAATGACTAAATGTATGTTTCACGTAATATTGCAATGCTTATTTCAAGAACCCTAAAACTTTTCAGTTTTATCTCCTTTTTAAAAAAAATTAAACTTTCCGGCAGTCTTAGAGAATTTCTACAAAATAATGAATTTTTAAAAAATGTCACAGAGTTAAAAATTATTTATTTCATACAAAAAACATGTTTATACATTACTAAAAAGAGGCCATTTAATGCGTGTAAAGAATTAACGTCCCTTCTTCCTTGTGACCCGGCTAGAGGTGTGGAAGGAACTAAATGATCATACGACATGATGAATTCCATTTATTTTATTTATCACTATATTCAACTCAGACACAAACAACACTTAAACAAGATAACTCTAATCAGTAATATAACGGGAAAGAGACGAGATTGCGTTGTGGAGAATATATCCAATCATGCAGCTCTACCTTTAATATAACTTTATACCGAGCTTCGTATTTAATGATCGCACTATTAGTTTAACTTTCTAGACATGGACTTGATTTAAGATCACATTACCTGAACTGTTGCAGTCATCTATTTGCTTAAAGTTGATTTTAACACTTCCCGCTAGTTAATCTAGTCACTTTCTTAACATTCCAACTTCTGGCTTCTTACTTTGTTTGCGTTTACGTTTCACTGCCAATTTACTTCATTTCTAATCTTTTCACAATTCACTAACACTCAAACTCACGAATAAAGAATATATACAATGGTGTGCAAAAATTAAGGACGAAGTCGAAAAATTAGCATATCAGCTGAACGAAGAGGCAGAGCGGACAGAAAGACCAAACAGGAGATTAAGTGAGGTGATGTATGGTAGCACATGCGCAGATATGTAGGCAGACGTAATGGGAGAGTGTCTGAGTAGTAAAGCATGTTGTCGGTGTAAGATTAGTATTTCTGGCAAAGATATTGCACACCGTATAGCAGTTAAAATCCCACCGAGTTGCTGCCTCAGCGAGAAATGGCGAATAATGAATCTGTTAGACGACATCTGGATGCTTTTACCCGAGGTCGAATCATTGGGAAGTTGGAGGAAGGTCGCAGTGTGACAAGTGTGGCTGCAGAGTTCGGAATTGCTCACAGCATCGTTTCACGACTTTGGAGACAATTTCAAACTACAGGAACAGCTATCCGGGGGTTCAGTAGTGGTCGTCCACGAGGAACCACACCCGCAGATGACAGGTATATTGCCTTACAGGCCAGAAGAAACTGGCGGCAGACAGCGGGAGAAATCGCTAGACACACGACACAGGCGACTGGACGACCGATATCGCGTTTTACCGTGGCCAGAAGACTGCACGGTGGTGGTCTGTTTGCACGACGCCCTGTACGGTGTGTACCTCTAACGCCTGCCCATCGGAGAAGGCGTTCTCTGTGGTGCCGGGAATACCGGAATTGGAGAGACAATGAATGGGGACGAGTACTCTTTACAGATGAGAGCAGATTCAGTCTGAGTAGCGATTCTCATCGCATACTCATCTGGAGAGAGCGGGGAAGCCGCAATCATCCCTCGAACATCATTGAAAGGGACAGGTATGGAGGTGGCGGTGTTCTCGTTTGGGAGGCATCATGCTTGGTAGTCGTACAGACCTTCACATCTTCGACGCAGGTTCAGTCAACGGGACCCGTTATTGTAACGAGATTCTTCTTCCATATGTGCGTCTTTTTAGAGGCGCTATGGGTCCGCAGTTCCTTTTCATGGACGACAATGCACCATGTCATCGCACAGTAGCTGCCGAACAGCTCTTAGAGAGTGAGGATATTGAACGTATGGATTGGCCGGCACGATCTCCGGATCTCAATCCCATCGAGCATGTATGGGATTTTCTAGGCAGACGCTTGGCAGCTCGTACCTTACCACCAGTAACGATTCCGGAGCTTCGATTGGCGCTGCAAGAAGAATGGGCAGCAATGCCTCAACAACTCATTGACACCCTCATTCTCAGCATGGGCAGACGCTGTGAAACCTGCCTAGCAGTCAGGGGAGATCATATCCCCTACTAAAGACCGATATTTCTTGCTGGACACCCATCACAGGGATGTTTCGGCCTTCAGTCGCATTGCGCTCCATGCTACTTTTTCAATAAAGCTTCTTTTTATCCCTCTGATTTCTCTTTTAGTAAGTGTTGCTTACATTACTCATGTCCTTACGTATTGGGGATCTTACGGTGTTAAATGTGTTGATTTGGAATGCTTTTGTACAAAGTTATATTGAAAAAACCGTCTCGTCCTTAAGTTTTGCACACCAGTGTATATTAAACTTAATTTGCATATCACGCCCTCTGCCTTTCAGAGAAAATTGGTTTAAAATGCTGGCTCAAAAGAATTCCCCAGAATTTAGTGGAAGGACGCGGATAGATTTGTCACAAATTTGTGAACGTCACCTTATAAAGCAACACGAGGACTATTGGCGGCGGACGACCTCGAAATTTTGCACCTCGTTCAAGTGAGGTGGACGACACTTGAACTGTCACTCCCTCTCTGAACTACCACATCACAGCAATGAGAGGACTGTGTGCCTCGAAAGGATATAATGCATCAGCTTCTTTACACGAGGATTCTTCAGTTGCACCAAAAGTCGAGTCCAAGACCCCAGCCTCGAGTTCGTAAACATAACCACTAAGCTACCACAGCCACTAATTAATGCGTCAATGTGAACATTAGATCAGTTTAACACAGCGTTATTCATTATAAGCAATAGTTTGTATACGATTGTATATATATATAACTCCATTTAATATAATCCTGAATGGCTTTTTAATTGTTGGTCTTCTCCTGCTTAAATATTTAACTAGCTTACCTGCATAACCGGGATTTAATTGTAATCGTATATTGAAAGTTAACAGCTTGCATCTTTTAAAAGTAAGATTGCGTCAGAATTTATTGAGCAACAGCTTTCCGCCAACCATAGCCTCCATAAGAATGAGTCATGCAGAATTTGCCGCCTCATATAAAAAGCCAGAACTGAAAAAAACTCTTTCTCTTCGACTCTTTGTCTTCGTTATGTAGCTTTTGCCTTGTGTCTGTCTTCTTGTCGGCTTCGCGTTAAGTCGAAACGCTATATGTAATCCAGTATTTTTATATATCTAAAATGTTTAATATCGATGAGATGGTATTTTATTGTGTGATCTGTAGTAGCGGCAGTAAAAAGAAGGATTCCTGATATTGTTCCCATCAACGCGATTATTTAGTTTTAGCATGAGAGGTATTTTTAGCTGGTACTTCGCTCAAGAGCAAAGATGCAAGAGAGGGTAGTATTCACTTTCCACTTTAAAAATACAAGAAACTAATGGTGTAAAACGTACTATACGAATTATAATCATGTGTTCAATTGGAGGGAATTATTTAATATTTTTAAATTTTTCATCAGTACTTGGGAAAAAGTTTAAACCGCTCAGTCACGCATGTTTATTCTGTTATGACGTTCATTTACTAGGAATCGCAGTTAAATCAAAAGATCAAGGACTAATTTTTTTAAAAGAAATACCTAATAAATCTTCAAAATGATTCAAGGTTTAATCCTTCAAAGACGACTCGGTACCCCAAAAAATACCAAAGTATCATTTTTTTTTAATTTTAATAATTTATATTCTTTGCATTATTATCTTTCGATTGATATATCACTTTTGTGTGTCGGAAAATTAGAAGTTGGAGAAAAACTTCAAATCAAAAATGTAAAAAAACAAATTAAGTAATTAGACCACTAATATTTTTAGACAAAGAAGTTGAAAAAGCTTTTTGATAAACAAAAATCACTTTTAAAAAGAGAAATAATAACTATGAAAAAGGAAAATGTTGTACATAAAACAGGATATTACTGAGACATTACAATAATGTAATTGTTTTCTTTGTAAAATGTATGTTTGCGTGCAAAATTTTTAAATTAAGGCATTTTATACTTATGGACACAAAAAATGCAACACAAAAAGGACCATAGGTATCACAAAGAAATTTATTTGGCAGATAACATGCTGTAAAAAGATAAAACTATTAAAATTATAGCCTCTTGTGACGTGTGAATGATGACAAAATCAAGAGTTCACCAATGTTGGCTCTAACTGCGGCCACATGCCTCGACATAGAATCAAAGTGACTTTGGATGTATCCTTGGAGTACAGTTGTCCATGCAGCTACCATATGTTACCAAAGTTAATCTGGTGTAGTCTGGTGTGGCTTATCCCAGGCCAGTCGTCGTGCAAGCATGAAACACACACTCTCGATACGCGATAGATCAGAAGAAAAATCAGGCAGAGAAAGCAATCCAATCTGACAATCCAAAGAAGACTGGAACATTTGGTCACGCATTATTCTGTCGGAATTTTTCTGATGGCAAGGCCTGAATGTATGGGAGGACCACGGGACGTAGCGCTAAATGTTCAGTGTACCAGCAACACGTACCTCAGGGGTGCGGTAGTGTAATTCAATACCACCCTCAACCATGATATCGGGTGCAAGACCAGTATGACGAGGCATAAAACAACAGGTCAGCAGCTTCTTACCACGGTGTCTCCCAACTGGAATCCGACCATCGTGATATTGCAGGCAGAAGCGGTTCGTCAGTAAACACAATGTCGTTCTCTTCCGTTGTTCATGACCCCCGTTCATCGCACCATTGCCTGCGCATTTACCTGTGGATTCCAGCCAAGGGTCAACGAAACCATGGATGCCTTAGGAACATTCCACTCTGCAACGAACGGTGTCGAATGGTACTAACGGACACCGAATGAGCGGTAACAAACTGAATCTGTTTTGCTATGGTTCATGATGGTACTACGCGAACACTGTCATGCGCACACTCTTCCTGTTACGGGCAGTAGTGCAACGAAGTGAGCGCCCCGTCAGTCTGTTGTTTCCACCTGCATCCAGCGATGACAGAGTCATATCACAGTTGCTTGTTTTCGTCCAACGCCTACACAAGCAAAAATAAAACAGTTACCGTTTTTAAAATCTCCAATATGTTCTCCTCTTATATAGCCCTTCCGTGTGACACTATGGTCGCCTGTGATTTGCATATTTCAACGCTATCACCGCATGATGTAAATTCCAAATGGTTTTCATGCTTCTTTCAGAGTTTTGCATTTTGTGTGGGTAGTAGTGTATATAAGTAATTTCATAATTTGTGTTCTTTTATTCCTCTTATGCTTTAGATAAAAGTATAATATTCCAATACTACGTAAAAAGAAAAAAATTAATTTTTGTTATGACAATTTTTTTAAAAAAAATATTCCTTAAATTTTGTTGTGGAATTAATACTCTCAAAAATTGGATCATTTATATAAAAATATGGGTTTAAATAACATAAAAAATGCATTAACTTGAAACAAAAATATATAGATAATGTTTTAAAGTGGTATCTAAGGTTTATTTTAGCTTATTAAATTATTTTCTCATAATTATGAACTTTAAAGCAGTTTTTCTCAGTTAATGTTTTTCGATACAATTGGTGTTTTCAAAATGTTACTCCTTCCACAATTATATACCCACGACTTTTTTTATGTGTGTTATATATGATGCATGCAACAAAATTAGGGATCCATTTTGCTGTAAAATGAATATTTTTCAAAAAAAGAAAATGTAAGGGATATTCGCTTTTTCGTTAAATTTCAGCGTGCACGCATCAATATTTTATTTTATTTCTCCAAAACTAAATTTGTAAAATAGACCCCTAAAGATGTTTGTAACATCCTGAAGTATATTACTAAAGAATTTCAGGACAAAAAATTAATAGTTACAAAAGAAATAAAATTTTAAAATTTTCCAAAATTTCTTTTAAAAAATTTAAATTTTCAAAATTGTGCGAATGATATGTGCAAAATTTCATCCAGTATCATTTTCTTGAATAGAAATATTCTAAAATATAATTTCTAAATACATAAATAAACAAAAATATTCGAATGGTACTGAGTACTTTTAACGAGAAATCCTTAGCAAATGTATCGAAATATAGGTATTATTCTTCTAGCGCAGTGATCCTCACCCCCCCCCCCGTTGCGGGCCATTCCCAGTACATAAATTAAATGGAACTGATCCGCCACGGAACATTAAATCATTTCCATTTTATTTTCTGTGGTGTATTTCTATTGTGTTTGCGCGAATTCCCATGAGTGAGGCGTCAATTAAACCTTCCCCAATAGCGTGCATCCGCAAATTACTGTGATATTTTGATATATAAAATATAAACACACACACACACACAATTAATACGCTCCCCCTTAGCTGTCCACCTTAAAACTACTATGCGTTAACCAGTTTGCGGTGACAGAAAGGTTGGGAAACAATGCTCTGGTGCGAACGACGCTTTTCGAAATACGGTATTCAAATTTATAAATTAGATATTATAAATAAATAAGAGTAGAATTTTGAGTGAATATTAATTTATATATAATTCAACTCGGTGGAGCAAAAGACCATGAAGGCAAAGGCTACTCTGTGCCCGTCTCAGTTTTTTTCACCTCAGTTTTTGTTCACCTTAGGCCTGAGATGCATGAGCAGATGTTCCAGTCAGGTGATCAGACGAAGCCCCCAGTGTTTTGTTCCCATGCAAGCTAGATACTCATTTATTGACACATTTCAGGGGGTGTTGGCCTAATCGGCACCCCTCTCTCTCCGTCCTACATGGCTAAAGGTGTGGGGGAAACAAAGCATCACGAACAACTTCCATTATAACAATTAGTTTCATTTATCCTTTAAACACACCTAAACAATCACAAGTGAAACTACAAGAGGAAACCTAGGAGTGATATCTAAAGCGTTATCTAATCTCAATACCCAACTCTAAGTAAACCCGACTACCTGAACTAGATAAGGAGAGCAAGCGCTAATGAACCGATAACTAATTCTAATATCATGAATCTTAAATCTCTCCAATCTAATAATTTAATCTCTTAACAATTACTTCCTTAACTCGCGCTATCTTTGGGAATGAAATGTTCCAATATTCACACTTACGTATCAGCTCTCTGGCTCCTTCTCTTTTTCATCTACAAAACCTATATAGACTTTATATAGTCAAACTAATTTAAATATCATGGTTTCTTCTTGAAGGGCTGTGAATTAATATAAATGCTAGCCCCAAAGTTTCCCCAAGAGTATTAGTGGAAAAATGACTCGAATAGAGATCCGTCAAACATTGAATTGATGAAAGGCTGAGCTGACCTTTCCCAGCCCGGTGTTTAAACCCGGACCTGAGGCGTGGAAGCGCGATAAGCTATCACTCAGCCACTGGGCTTTTATATACATATGAAATGCTTAGCCGAAAATTTGCGTTTTTTTTAATTAACATGCTTATGGTGAAGTCGTGCCAAAATGGATGGCAACGCTTAGTGGTTGAGACATATTCATTTGTTGTTTTATGTAGTACATATTAATAAACACAGAACACATATGACACACACTTAAAACTACTATATATAAAAGACACAAATAAACGGTTACCATGGCTTGGTCCAAGCAGCTTAAATCTTCCAGAATATTCTAGTCTTTGTACAGAATGTCAACCATAAGTACGAGATATAAAACCAAACTTAATTATTACGTGAAGTCTTGGAAGGCTTAGGACCATTATAGATTAAAAATCCCTCAAAGGAAGCCAAACGTGTATTATATATTCATTCTTTATTTTAGTTTTGTCAATTCAGCCTTTAGTTGAATCATATCCAACGGTGATATGCATTAGTTCCACTTCATCATATAAAAGTTCTTTACAAAAATGTATACACTTATTTATAACTATTTTGGTTGCAATAATATTTTTTTCATGAAATATAAGGCAAATGTTGTAAAGTATTTAATGAATGTTTTAATAACCCTTAAAAAATCTTTTTCTTAGGTTCATACACTTTAAAGAAATTTTCCAATAATATCACGCGGTCGACATGCAGAAAAAGTTAAATCCTTTATAAATTTGTAGGGATAAATACCTACCATAGAAGAACAAACTGACCGACTTACTGTTGAAAGGACTTCATTTTAATATTCCACTGATATCAAGGTTTTTAATCGAAAAGATAAAAAATTAAACGAGAAGAAAAAAATCAACCCAACTAAGTGAGTCATTAATTTTAAAATATTACTCCACATAACATCCTAAACATTTAATTATACTCAAGAATTAAACCGATGGAGTCCGGGTTTAATTAAGTTTCAGATGTTTAATAGAAAATCATTTTAAATCCCCGAAAGATTCTGTGGACCAAGTTAATAATTTCTCCAATTTTCTTTTCGCCGTGTCATACCGTAATCACTGCGGCTCCCTCTCATTTGCATAATCACCAGATTGGTATTTCCATTTTCTTCATTTTAATTAGCTTTTGATGAACTATGAAAGGACTGTACGTTCTTTTTTCTTTTTTTTCTCACTGGGATGACATTAATTTTCTTTGCATACCAAAATCTCTTTTGGAAAAAAAAAGTATGTCAAACGTTAAAAAATTCGGAGGTCTTACCGATCTGAGGGAGGCGTGTAGCTTATCGTAATAGCACTAGAATGCTGCTTTTATTCTGGGCATCGTTTACTTCCGTTCACGATGTCATTAAAAAAATGGAATTTTTTTGTGTGGTTGTAATTACTCGGTGACATGATATATCAAAGCATTCGAAAAGAAATTCTGTTAGTGTACATGTTGCCATTAAAGTGAAGAAATAAGTTAATTTGCAGATTATCTAGGTGATCTCCACATTAACTAGAGTAATCCTTAAAAATCCTGGAAATCGTTTCAATTTTTTCAAAAATTACCTAGATAATCATTACTTTACCTACTAGGCACTCTTTAACTCTTCCCATTACCTACTAGACACTAGTTAATCGGCACATTACCTACTAGTCACTCTTTAATCAGCACATTTCTGACTAGGTACTCGTTAATCTGCGCATTACCTACGAGACAATCGTTAATCTGTACATTACCTAATAGTCACTATTTAATCAGCACATTTTCTATTTTACTCACTCTTTATATATATATATATAAAATCAGGACATTTTCTTTTTTCTCACTCTTTAATCAGCACATTTCCTACAAGGCACTATTTAATATGCCCATTACCTACTAGATACTCGTTAATCTGCACATTACCTTCTAGTCACTATTTAAACAGCACATTTCTTACTAAATACTCCTTAATCTTCACATTACTTTCTAGTCACTATTTAATCTGTCTATTACCTACTAGACACTTGTTAATCTGCACATTGTATACTAGTCACTCTTTAATCAGCACATTTCTTACTAGGCACTCTTTAATCTGCCCGTTACCTACTAGGCACTCGTTAAAGTAAAAATAAGATATTTGGTGGAAGAACAGTGACATTTCTGCCGCCTATATTAAATGTTGTTTATTTCTTTATATCTACAGAATCAAGTTATAAGATTTGAACAACCCACGCATTAATTGAGTTAATCATCAAACCATTGAAAACCTATAATTTAAAGTATCAAATGGTTTAACATATTTAAATTTATTAGATATTGATTCAAAGCATCTTTTATCGAGTATTGTCTCTGCTATTTTGTTGGAATAACATCAGAAGTGGTAGTGAATCATTTTTTCTTCCGGAGAACACCTGGTTGGAATGAAGCCTGGTTTACATTGAGGTGAGGTGCAGTATTTACATACCGAAATCTTAAATATAAGATTCAGCTTATTTAAATGAAAATCATATTCCCTCTATCCTATAAAACTGTAGCAGTGGATGAATTTATTTTGTCATACAATGCTAGTAGCAAAAGAAAAAAAAATATTTACTATCACGCAATATTTACAACTAAAAACCAGATTAAGATAAACAACAAATTGAAAATATTAATTTATTTCATAGTTTAAGTATTTTTATAATTTTTGGTAAATGTGTGTAGGTAGGATGCCTTGAGGGCGAAACTTTTTCCCTATATGCCCTATTATCTTCTTTAAGAAAGGGTTTGATGGTTCTTGAAAATATTTTTATTGAGCTATACTTAATTCAAAATAATGTAGAATAGAGGAAACGGCAATAGCGTGAACTGTTGATCTTATTATGCCTTGTCTGTTAAGAAGGAATATGTTTAATTTTTTTTTCGCCGTAATCTTTGCAATTATGCTAAAAGTTTTGTTTTTACGAAAAATCTCCATTAGCATACGATTCACCCTTACAATTATCTCCGAAAGCACGTTTCCAAATTCTTGACAGGGTCATTTTGTTGCGCTTAAATTGTTTTGCCGTTAACGGAATTGCATCTTTCGGCAACTCATTGTTTTTTGTTGTTGTTTTTATGCTTCAAGAAAATGAGAAAATCACAATTCTATATTTGCTTGAAAACTCTCTTTTCTTCCTTTCTTTCGTGATTTTTCTAAGAGATATTATCAGATAAAATATTTTTAAAAAGAAAATTGGCATTTATATTATTATTTACTCAAAATTCAAATATTCTCGGCTTATAACATTTAATGAGTGAATCCGTACCCCCTATTTCGAAACGCGTCTCATTTCATCTCCCACTAAAGCAAGGATTCTTAAACATTCGATCTCTCCCCCCCCCCTTTATCTATCAGGCTGACATTGTCGACTCCCAAAATTTTGAACACCTCCCTTGACCCTCAAAACATGGCTGGTGAACTCTGCTCTTCTGATATTTATATATACTTTTTTAACATTTCTTTTCTTTCCTTTAAGAAGGCAATGAACATTTGATTATATATGTATATTAAAATGTTACAAAATACTTGTTTCAAATAAATAAGAAATGTAGGTGCAAATGAGTAAATAACAAATGCAATTCAAATAGGAAGTCGAGATGGATGCATCGTTACTGTATTGGCTTGCTATGTGAATTTAGTTCCCAATCTTTGAACATGTGTTTCCACTATATACTGTTTGAAAATTTTACGTTTTAGTAATGGCTATGCAATTGCAAATAAAAAAATTAATTAATATTGTTGATCGAAATAATTGTTCTAGTAAATATTTTATTGAGGATAATTTAGTTTTCCAATCTAGAAGTTCTCAAATTTTCCATGAGGTTTTTCAGAGTCTGTAATAGAGGGAAATCTTAACAGAAGATTAGAGACCTACATGGAAACGGAACATCATAATAGCTTGCATGTGTCTCACTTAGAGGTTCAAACTATTCCCTAAAACACTGATATAATTTCTATAAATAAGTAATAATTCCCTGCATTTGAACGCGTGATTATGCTTTTATATTACGTTTTTTCCCTGTTTTTACTTACATACTTAAAAGAGGAATTTGAATAATTCCCTCTCTTGTATTCTGAAACGTGAGTGAAGAGCATTTCATAATAACTTTACTATTGCTAAAATGAAATAAACAATGATGTGATCAATATTAAGTTTTGTTTTAGTGCCATGTCTACCTTAAGAAAAATGAATCTCGTCTTCACAGCGATACATTATAAAGAAATAATTTTTATTTTATATTTTTTTTTAATTTGAAATACATTTTTCTGTAAAAACATTTGGAATATTTTGATTCGCATATACACAAACGTTTCGGATAAACATATCACTGGAAATTTGGAATTGGAATCTTATTATATTTTAATTTGTTTTTCAGCCAAGACCTGTTACACACTGAGCAGATCATAAAAAGTAACTAATAATCTGAACGAATACGAATAATGCAAAGATCTTTTCATAAATCTCTGAAAATATGAAAAAGTGAAGTTACAGTAAGGTAAATACAATTAACATAATTATATTTAAAATTCTTGCGTCACTTGCAAAAAATGCAGAAATACTTTGTTCATCTAAGTATATTTCAATTAACGATATAAATTTACGAAGTACTTTACATATCGTTTTATTATAAATTTTACATGCCATATATATATATATTAAAAACTTAGATGGATTGAGAGTTATATTAACGTCGCTCTGTAAAGCAACACTAGCTCTATTGGCGACGGATCAATAAATTTTAAGCTCACTCAAGTGACCATAACAACACCCTAGCTGCACCCCTTTCCAAACTGCCACCGAAACAAGAAGACCTTGTGCTCGACAGATTTAACCCGGGAAAAGGGGCACACCCGATTCTAACATCGGTGGTCGAGTGGGATGACGGAGTCAGCTCAACCCTTTTTTTATGATTATTATTGTACACGATAAAAATCGCACGCGTAATCCCAGAGAATATTTTTTTATAAGGAAGTGTACTCTTACCTATTTGTAAATACTTTTCAATTTTTCTTTAAAAATTTGATAAAAAGTCCAATCAAACTGAATTAAACTGTTTCAAATGTGCGTGACTTTAATTAAGAACACATATCACTAACATTACAGCAGTGCTTCTCAAACTTTCAATATTCGCGACCCAATATTCAATCATAATTTTCATCGCGCGCCTCCTTCATACAATAACAACGTATTGAATTCAATAATACTATACATTGAACCTAAGGCTACAAGGGCCACCGGCGTATATAAACGTCTCGTTTAACCAAAGCATTAATTTTCTGGATGTATATATACGTCTTTAAAAAGTACGATCTTTTCTGGGCACTGCTAAGCATAAAATTATTCCAATGGCTTCGGAACGCAATAAAAAGACCTTGCCAGTGTTTGTGAAGGATTTATTTATATTTCAGAGGATTTGCTTATTTTTATTCCTTTTCTTCCCCTCCCCCCTGAAAAAAAGACATCACATACGCGCATCTACATGGAAAACGATGGCATTGAGAAACGAATCGCTAACTTTTAATCAGCATCAGCTGAGGGATCAATTATAAACCGTACAAATTATCAAGATAAGTGTAAAATACAAGCCCATGGCATTGTTAAATTAATTATAAAATACAATGCACAGTACTCACACATTTATAACTGTATTATATCAGCGTAAATGTGTATTTCATTTTTATCAGGACAGAATGTATTATGTTTGTTTACTTTCATAAATTAATAATTTCTTTAAATAATCTTTTGTTTCCGACTTTTCAATAGGCTCGCGCCCCCTCGTAGAGTTATCACGTCGCCTTAGGGGGGCGCGCCCCACAGTTTGAGAAACGCTGCATTACAGGAATGATATTTACTGTTAGAGTTTGGAAGGTATTGTGAAGAAATATTGGAGAGTTTGTTCCCTAATGACTTTATGGTCAATGTCCAGGTATTTGAAAAACAAATAAATAAAAATAAAAAATAAATTTTGGAAATAAAAATCTCATATTTTGTTTAAGTTATTGTAGTTTTATTGCACTTTGATGATATAAAAATAGTATGATGAACTTTTTCTTGCTAGTGTCTTTTTGACGGGGCGCAGTGTGTCTTGTGGTAAACTGTTGGCTTTATATTTTCTTGCTGGAGTTTTTTAGCTAACATTTGAAACTCTTCCTTACTATTCAAACGTTTCATGGTCTTTGCTTTTGTTCAAAGTTACTTCCGCTTTCATGATAAATTTCCATTATTTCATCAAGTTCCTCCCTTGTTTCATGAGTTTCAATTGTATCCAATAGAGTTTGCAGTTGCGCATTTCCTTTTTTCTATATTCTGTTCAGTCGCGTTTATAAACCGTAATGAGTCATACAACACAGCTATGAAAACCACTAAATTAGTTACAGATGAAAATAGAAAAAAAAATGAGAAAATATTCATAGTAAATATTTAAGTGAGTGGGTAAGTGAGTGAATACTAACTTCGCACTTTTGAGCTACTAGAGGGATTTTGGCGAAGGACCTCGTAATTTTGAACCATGGTCAAGTGACGAAGACGACACCTGAGCTGGCACCCTTCTCCTAACTACCACACCACACCAACAGGAGGACGTTTGAGCTCTCGGAATATTTAACGTGAATCACTCCCCTACATAGCGGGTCTTCAGTGGTGCTGGGCTTGAACTCATGACACGCCAGTCATGATCCGATACCCTGACCACTTGGCTACCGCAGAAAATATTTAAGAGCAAAAGTCGTCACGTGGGAAACCAAGTCACCCCAAGTACCTTATGATTGTAAAATACGCTTGCCATTCCCAAAAAAGAGGGAGATAGTGACAAATACATGTTTATTCTCATGAGGACTGTCACATACGAGGATACTGATAAGTTCATTGGTAACAAATAAAAAGCTTTCAAAAAATTAAAGATTTCGTGACCCTGAGGTGACTATGTGTCCCTGTGCGGCTTAACTCCAGGTTAACGTGCATCAATTTCCTCACCATGGTGGGTTTTCAGTGGCAACAGTATTCGAAATGCCAGGCACAAATTTGTAACACTAGAATCCCATGGCTAATTTAACACCCAGTTGTTATTCAATAAAAACCGTGACTAGAAAACCCCAAGTTGTCTATGGGATTACAGTGAAAAAACAATATATATATATATATATATATATATATATATATATATATATATTTCAAAAATATACTAAAAATAGTTATATACCTAAGATAACTATCGTCATAATAAAAAAGATTTAGCCACAGAAATACTAAAAGCAAACTCCCAGCCTTAGGAACTAGGAATGCAGGTTTAAACAAAGTTTA